>CP092876.1:138884-280586 GCA_030710605.1 Cordylochernes scorpioides | reverse complement strand
GAAATATACGGACAATGACTTTCCAGAATGGTTGCAGGGTTTTCCCACTATGTACTAAGTGCAATTCTCAGCCTGCAACCCCAAGACATATTATTGACTGTATTGATTCATCCATTGATGAGCTCTACTATTCCCCAGTACAGACACCACAAACAAGCTTTACAAAGCTTGATACCTTAGTGTGATTGAGTGGAGATAAGAAAGAAGAAGAGGTCTAAATATATAAATATAAGAATAATAAAAAATATAAAAGATAAAAAATGCACTAAAGTATTAATATAAAAATAAGATAATAAATAATATATTTGAATTAATATGAAAATATGATATACTTAGAATACCCAATAAAAAGACTTTAAAAATACAGTAAAACCCCTCTAAAGCGAACCCCACAATAGGACTGAACCTGTGATTCTGTTGGATCATTTTTGAAGACAACTCTCAGATTAATAAAATTAAACTTTAAACATTTTTAGATATATAGAGAGAGTTAATTACCTCGTATTTAAGTCAACAAAAGAATTATCTAATTTACATACATCGTTCTAACCAGATTCAACTTGTGCAAAATAGACGACAAAGGGAAAAAAACAAATTAATAATAGAGGGTAAGTTCCTATTTTTTACAAGCTTTCACACTCAAAGAATATTCAACTTCTTGCTTCAGGTTCACTATAGCCATGGTTCATTATAAGGGAAGTTTTTCTATATCCCAGGTTCGTTTTAGGTGGATTTTACTGTATATATATTCAGCTGCCCAGGATTCCAACTAAAGAGATTCCAGAGGGATACACTTCTTTTGGACTGTACTCATTCAATAACATTGCTATATTGAATCTACCAAGAAACAAACCGGCCTGGAAACACTCGGTGAACTGGTTCACTAAGGCTACCAAGACCTAAACTGCAGGCCAGCCCAGGTAGTTGGCAATCTATGGATACACTCCAGGAGTTACTTATGTTACCTATATGATATTATATTATTATACACACATAAATATCATCTCCTTATCGTGCAACTGAAAGTTGCTGATGGCTTGCGCCATCTATCGGAATAAATATCAACTATTCTCGTTGATTTTTAATTATTCCAGATGAGGGGCAACAGCCCGAAACGCTTCCGTGGTTAGCTTTTCTTGATTAATCAAGAATGGGTATTTGGCCAATTCTGGAATAATCAACGAGAATAGTTGATATTTATTCCGATAGATGGCGCAAGCCATCAGCAACTTTTAGTTGCATGATAAGGAGATGCCTTTTTCTTAATTTATGCACCTTATCCCAGTACAATATTACATTTGTACTATTTTTTCACACATAAACATATAATGAACCTTATATAATTACAACTATAAATTTTATTAAATAATTATTTTCATATATTCCCTCAACCATTATACTATTTACAAATAAATGCACCAAGAATACGTAAGAACCACTCAAATGATAAAATCCCAACAATGATATTTTATACTAAAAAGAAATACAAAACAGAAATAATTTATTTTATATAAGGAAACTCTTCCACTCATATTTCTTTTTAGCATCAGATACTTAAGAAATTGATAAAATTATAAAGAAAAAAAAAAATTCTTTTAATTCTGAAAGTTCTTTTTAAATTTTATTTCTCTAAAAGAAAGAGTTTCCCTCTAAGAATCTAGTCTTACTTTGACATTCCCATAGTCCCAATAGCTGCCTCAATTGCAATACTAAAAGTAAAAACAAATCAAGGATAACCAACCATCACTTAAGAAATCCGTAATCTATAGTGTTCTCTAGATAAACAGAACAAATCCAAAGAAGAAACTAGGATAGGCATTTCTATAATTGCATATAACAACATGCAAATAATGCATATGCACTTGTGCCATGATCAATGAAAGCTGCACCCCTACATCCCATTCCATGAGATCACTCATGGAATTTATATAATCTTTGCCGGTCCCAAGCCCGGATGAAAAAGGAGGAGGGGGAGCAGTAACAAGCTCACTAAAAAACCTGGGTTCAGCTGGCCGGGCTGATAGTACCCTGTAAGGGCTCCTAATCCAGGGATACAGGAAGAGCAGCGTTTGTACTCCATGTTAGGAGCGGCTGCACATGGCGTCTGTTCCTCATCTCAGAGGCGGCCATTTCTTTTAGAGCTAAGTCGGCCTGCCACTGTAGTGCTCCCAATCTTAATGACAAAGGCAGACGCATTCTACTTCACTCAGTCTTGATGGTTGTCAAATATATATCCTAATATGATTGAGTGGAGATAAGAAAGAAGAAGAAGATATAATCTTTGCACAAGTTGATAAGAAACAACAACAATATGCATATGCAAATTAGTAATAAATGTCTTCAGTAGTCAAAAGCACCATTGTGGGCAAGAAACCAACAGAACTCTGAAATGCTTGTAAATGCAAAGTCAAACTGCTCTCTATATGTGTAGACATGTGGGGAACTTACAGTAAAAGGCAGTTTTTAGCTACCCACCATGATTATCATGGCCTATACCAACGTATGTGTAACTGGGATGAGAGTAAAAGCAACCAATCCTGTCAAAATAGATACAATGGAGGTTTGAGGTTGGGAAAACTTCGCAAATCATACAAGAAAGTTTCAATAGCTGCAGAAAGTATTATTTGACTAGTTTATTTTATCGTTAAGATAGAGGCTGCCTGGCCGGCATTCATAGTTCTTCAAATAAAAGACACTTCGGCCAGTAAATCTTTTTATTGTCTCAATGTTTTGACAAAAATCTTTTGTCCTCATCAGGAGCAAACAAAAATTAAAACATTTGGCAAAATGTTAGAAATACCGCGTGAGAACGCCCTTGCAGCCTTAGAATAATTTCTAACGCTTTCCCAAATGTTTTAATTTTTGTTCGCTCCTGACGAGGACAAAAGATTTTTGTCGAAACGTCGAGATAATAAAAAGATTTACTGGCCGAAGTGTCTTTTATTTGAAGAACTAGTTTACTCGTACAAATGATAAGCTATACAATTTTCTTCATAAATTAGAAAAACAAAGTAATAAGACCAAATAAATAAATATTATATGACATTTCAGTAACAACATTGTTACAGAAATGTCATATGCAAATATACTTCTTATTACTTTGTGTTTTGAACTCGTACAAATCTAAATTGAAGTCTCCGTCAAATCATCCAAGGTAAAAAGTGAGAGAGAAAGGTTTGTGGAAACAAAAAAAATGGCCGCTGCTTATCATAAAACAGCTCGAGGAGCATGAACTCATGGAATTTGTGTAATCTTTACACAAGGGGATAAGAAACAACAACAACAAAAAGAGTAAAATTAACATGAACCTTTTATATATAAACTGTGAAAAACAATTTAAATTGTAAAATAAAAAAAAGGGGTGAAAAATGAAGAGGGGGGGAAGATATTATACCACATATCATTAAGGGGAAAACAAGTAAATAATGGAAAAAAAATACACTCAATATATTTATATATAAAGAAAGCATTATATTAATTCTAGTTTATCCAGATGGCAAATATATATATAGTTAAACCTGTCTATAGCGCCCCCTCTTGGGACTCAACAAAATAGGGTGCTATAGAGAGGGGGTGCTATAGACAGGTCACTTTTAATATAAAATGTTTACATTTTAATGTTTAAAATCAGTCGCTATTTAGAGGGGATGCTATAAACAGGTTTAACTGTATATTAAAAAAAAAAAAAAAAAAAAAAAAAAAATGAATTGCGTAATATAGAAAAAAAAATCCAAAAAATATAAATTGAAGAATATTATTCAATACAAAATTATTAAAAATTATCAATACAATATTATTCAAACATATTCAAACATGGATATAAATTTACAAATTTTAAAAGAAAATTAATTTTTGACTAGAAATAAAAAGAGATATATATAAAACAGGTATTTCATTTCTTTTTATATAAAAATATAGACACTTGTGCCATATATATATATATAAAAGAGAAACTATTTGAAAAATATTTCCATACTGGCTGCTTACAAATATGGTTTATTTCACTTTTTTTCAATTGTGTTGTGTGTGGATATACTTAACATAGAAATAGCACTCTTAAGTACTGGAAGAGAATGGAGAAACACCTTTACTCTTAATGATAGACACAATTTGGATTATAGATTATAAACACAAGATAATAAGACCAAATCCAAATAAATATATAGTGTGTGACGTTTCGGTAACAGTGTTGTTACCATTTTCAGTACTTTTGTCTGAAGATGGTAACAATGCTGTTACCGAAACATCACACACAATTTATTTATTTGGATTTGGTCTTATTATCTTGTGTTTATAATCTATAATCCAAATTGTGCCTTATCCTGGAAATAGTAAATTTCTCTTTTATATATAATCACAAAACATTATTGACGGAGGGGGGGGGGGGGGGGGATTTAACTGGTTTACTTTATTTATATAAAAAATAGACACTTCGGCCAAAAACTCCAACTGGCCGAAGTGTCTATTTTTTATATAAATATGAATGCCGGCCAGGCAGCCTCTATCTTTTCGATGGGTTACTTTAATTGGAATTTTACAAAAACATAAGGTAACAAGACCAAATCTAAGTTAAGTAACGGGTTTGTGTGATGTTTTGGTAACAACGCTGTTACTGAAATGCCACAAAAATTTCATTTATTTGGATTAGATCTTGTTACCTGGTGTGTTTCATATCTATAATCCAAATTGTGGACATCATTAAAATAATGACAACAAAAGAATACATATATATAAATATAGTAATACAACCATTACAGTGCTCGAGGAGCATGAACTCATGGAATTCGTGTAATCTTTACACAAGGGGATAAGAAACAACAACAACCATTACAGTAGAACCTCCATGAGAGGACACTCCGGGTAGTGGACACCTCTCTATAAAGGACAGTTTTCATTGTCAAAATTACCATTTTCACTATTTAACAACTCTCCAGTAAGAGTACACCTCTCCCTAAAGGACACTTTGGTTCTGCAATTAGGTGTTGTCCTTTACAGGGAGGTTCTACTGTATATATATATGATGGGCTTAGAAGGAGTTTGAATTCCTAGAGGAAGATAGGCGAACAGCCTCATCGAAATATCGGAAATATTTTAAATAAATTATATTGATCCAAAATATGCCTTTGTTTTAATATATATATATATTTATTTATTTATTAATACAATCCATCCATATTACCTCTTTAAATTCCAATGATCTCATAGAGAAAATTGAGACAACATAGAAAAAAAAAAATTCAGCTTACAATTTAAAAAAAAAAAAAAACTAGCATAGTTTGAATATATTGTTGTTAGCATCTGTCGAATTCAATTTTTTGATGACTATATGTATAAAGATTCTCTAATTTTTGATCTGTTAATGACCATCACTCTCACAGCTCAATTTAAAAATACAAATTTAAAAAATAATAATTAAATAAAAAGTACTTTTATTTTTTTCTTTGGAATTAATAACTCTTATAAAAATATATAATCTTTTTTTTACTTCTTCAAAATTTTATAAATATATAAAATTTGTACATTTGATATCTTTATTATTGGTGGGGGGGAACCATATACAGAGAAAGAGACTTATTGAGGTAGGAAATAAAGAGTTGTATAACTGGAATAATAATAAAAGAGTATAAAATAATAAATAAGTTAAAAAGGAGGAGCAGTAACAAGCTCACTAAAAAAACCTGGGCTCAGCTGGCCCGGCTGATAGTACCCTGTTAGGGCTCCTAATCCAGGGATACAGGATGAGCAACGTTTGTACTCCATGTTAGGAGCGGCTGCACATGGCGTCTGTTTTTCATGTCAAAGGCGGCCATTTCTTTTGGAGTTAAGTTGGCCTGCCACTGTGGAGTGCTCCCAGTCTTAATGACAAAGGCAGATGCATTCTACTTCACAAAGTCATGATGGATGTCAAACAAGCTTGATACCCTAATATCATTGAGTGGAGATAAGAAAGAAGAAGAATAAAAGAGTAAAAAAAAGAAGATAGAAGGCAGTGTTATTATTCAACAGAATAACACACAAAAAATAAGATGACTGGTATAGCATAATAAATTAAAAAAATTTACAAAGTAGAACCTTCAATAAAGAACCACTTTTCTAAGAGACCATATCTTTATAAGCAAAAAAAAATTGGAGAGATCTAACTTGACTTCCACAGAGGAGGCCACTTCCAAATGGATTCCAATGGATAATCGTTATATAGGCAGGTGGTTAATTGGGTAATTACTGTCAACAGGTTTCACGGTATAACTTGTTTTATCATAATTTTTTTGCTTATCCCTAGTACACATTGTACAGGCCATGATAATCATGGTGGATAGAACACATTATTGACTGTATTAACTCACCCATTGACGAGCTTAATTCATCCCCAGCAGACACCATCAAAAGTCTCAAGCTTTACAAGCTTGATACCTTAATATGATTGAATGGAGATAAGATGGAAGAAGATGGTGGGTAGAAGTTGCCGACTGCTTTTGTTAATCATAATAATAGTTACAGGTCAATAAAGACAATGCACAACTAAACCATTAAAAACAATAATAATAAAAAAGGGATAAAAGTCTTTAATTTAACCGAGTATAACTCAACATTTACTACAATTCAGCTACCTTTTTTAAAATCCCCAACCCTGAATATTACCTAATTTAACTGACTATAATTTAAAAAAAAAACTAACTAGAATTATATCACCTGATTTTCAAGTTGTTGGGGCACGTTTTTTGTAACCATACCCCAACAGAAGGCGTATGTATAATCAAATCAAATGGATACATGGCTTCCCTCCCACATAGACTTACAGACCATCTTTTTGCCCAGAAACCCAGACAATTGATGACACCAGACTTCCATGCCGATGCCTGGTGAAGGAAACACCAGTGACATCCAGGGACATCCGCGCTGGAAGCTGTTGTTCCATATGTACATATATTCCCCTCACCAAAAGTTTAGGTAAAGGTGACCAGAAAAAAAAAAAAAAAAAAAAAAATGGAGAAGGAAGATCTCTAAAGGACTGAACCTTATAAAATATCCTTCCCGAGAAAGGAAAGCGTTATATTACAGTTCAAGTGAAAAGAGGCCTGTGTCGATTTATAGCTAAGACGGAGTGGGGGCGATATATATATATCGTTACGAGAAAAAGGGAGGATGGTATTTCAATCCATGTGGAGGGAAGGGGCCTGGCGTCTGAAATTTTACACTATCGCCGTAGATGTTGCTCTCTTTAGATTTTTTTTTTTGTTTTGGTAATACTATATGTTCTATTTTGATGGAAGAGGCCTGGAGTCTGAAATCTTACACTAGTGCCGTGGTTGTTTCTCTCTTTAGATTTTTTTGTTTTGGTAATACTATATGTTCTATTTTGATGAGGCCTGGGGCGTCTATGAAATTGATACTGGAGCCGTTGGCCATTTTGATTGGTGTTTCTTTCGGCGAATGAAAATGGAGAGAGAGAGAGGAATAAAAGAAGGTTCTTTGCCAAAAGGCAGGATTCGATCGGAGTCGCTCAGTGAAAGGACAGTCTGCAGACAGGAGACCAGACCTTTGCCGGCACTTTCGAGAAAAGGTAAGCCATTTGTCATTATGACTTAGCGCCTTCCCCCCCCCCTTTTGTGTAGTAGCCAACCTAGATTTCGCATGGGCCCTAAAGGGCTATAAAGTAACTTCAGGTCACCTCTATCTAAATTTTACTATGTAAATAGCATATCTCGTCAGTATAGACATGTTCCCAAATTTTAAGATACTTAAATAAATATCTAGAGAAATTTTCTTGTTTCCTCTGTTACATATTTCATACATAATTTGCCTTACGGTGCTATTCCCACTGTTTAAATGAAATGTTGTATGTTTCTTACCTATTTGAAGGGAATGTTACTAATAATCAAGTCTCCCATAAATTACCGGCCACATACATTGCCGCGAGTGTCTGTGTTTCAGTGTTTTATAGATTGCCCAATTTAATAACGATTTCATGGGTTGTCTGATGAAATTGTATAATAGTGTCGCGGCTGTTTCCATCTTTAGACCATTGTTCTGACAATATTATATGCTCGATCCTTGCTTTAGCTCAACTCTTAATCAATTACAGAGTTTTTCCCCCCTTTTCTTTTTTATTTATTTTATTTATCCTGTTTGCACAAATTGCATTACATGTGATGATGTAAAGACATATGCCGATAGTGTATCACTGACAGCTGTGCTGCTATTATACAACATTAAGGTCTTGCTGCGGGTTATATACATGGGGTTGTTGGCCTAAATTGCTATATATATATATACTTAAGTAAGGAAACTTTTAATAAGACACATCGTGTATCCTCCCTTTTCAACTATCCAAACCGGGAACCCATCAATGGCGCCCAACGTGGGGCGCCATTGTAAAGTTCGTGAGCATTTCATAAATTTTTAGTATAATGGAAGAAGAAAGTCATTGTTAAAAACAATGATGATTTATACTTTTACTATTTCCAGATCTCTACATGTCCATATATTAGGGCGCCAGTGGCTGCTGAAAAGCAGACCACAAATTTATTCATCTATGGCACATGTAGAGACCTAAAGCTGTGCCGGCTAGCAATTATATGTTAAAAGGGGAAATTAACCAATCAATATTTTGGCCAAACATATTTTATTTATTCTAATAAAATAAATTTTCAATGTACTACACAAGCAGATATATATAAGATTTCATGAAAAAGGATAATAAAAAAAAAAAAACTATATAAGTTTAAAATTGGGAGGAGTTTAATATGCATATAAATGTAAACACACACAAAAAAAAAAAAAAAACTATTATGCCATTATCCCCAGAATATCCCCACCTACCTTCAGCCACCCATGTCCACCATTCGAAAAAGGGGCAGGCAGGCCGCAGCTAGCGGCCTTCGCCCTCCGCAACTCCAAGTCTTTTTTTGCTTCTCAAAAAAGATCAAATTTTTGTTTAAAAAAAATGTCAATATCAAAAAAATGTCAATCTCCAAGAATGTCAATATCAATCTCCCGCTTCCTTGTCCCAGTGTTGCTGAACTCACCCCCCCAAGCTATCATCGCCTTTCTCTCTATGAAAATAAAAAAATTAAAAAGGCATCTTAAAAAAATGATAAAAATAAATTAAATATAAAATTATTAAAGAAATATTCACAAAAAATAAAATAAAAATACGAAAATATTGAATTAAAAAAAAAAACAATTAATATTGTAGGATCTGGGCATCTTGGGGTCAGCTTGGGAAAGGTTCAGGGCTCGTGGTGGAGTCAGGTCAAGCACCATAGGTCGGTGGCTTGACTACAGGGAAGGGTGTCTGGGTCCATCTTGGACTGGCTTGTGGTCAAGTCGGCCACCATCGGACATGTGGCTCGACCAACAGGAAGGGGTATCTGAGTCATTCTCAGGCTAGCTTGGTGTTGGTGGGGCCAGGTCATCCACCATAGGTCAGGTGTCTTGACCACCAGGAAGGGGTGTCTGAGTCCATCTTGGACTATCCTGGTGTTGGTGGGGCCAGGTCATCCACCACAGGTCAGGTGACTTGATCACCAGGGAGGGGTGTCTGAGTCCATCTTGGACTATCCTGGTGTTGGTGGGGCCAGGTCATCCACCACAGGTCAGGTGACTTGATCACCAGGGAGGGGTGTCTGAGTCCATCTTGGACTATCCTGGTGTTGGTGGGGCCAGGTCATCCACCACAGGTCAGGTGACTTGATCACCAGGAAGGGGTGTCTGAGTCCATCTTGGACTATCCTGGTGTTGGTGGGGCCAGGTCATCCACCACAGGTCAGGTGACTTGATCACCAGGGAGGGGTGTCTGAGTCCATCTTGGACTATCCTGGTGTTGGTGGGGCCAGGTCATCCACCACAGGTCAGGTGACTTGACCACCAGGAAGGGGATCTCGGTCTCTGGCTCGGTGCTGCCAAGGCTAAAGGTGGCTTCAGGCTCCATCTCAACACCTCGCAATCACCAGAGGTTGGTAACTTAAATGGACAAAGGTGGGATATGGTTAGGTTAGGTGGGGTTCTGGGTTACTTTGGCATATTATGGTCACGAGGTGTCCCAACAAAGTCTCAACAAAAAAATAACCTACTTGAATTTGGCTGACTATAGTTAAACTTTTATATAAAAAAAAGGGCATACCTGGAGATCTGTGAAAGGAAAAAACTAACAAATTTTCTCTTTTACAGATACAGGTATGTCCTTTTTTAAATAAATATTTCAATGGATCGCCTTTTGACTCAAACTATATTTAAACTAAGAAAAAGGCATCTCCTTATACCAGTACAATTTCACATTTGTACTATTTTTATTACATATATTTAAACTGTGTGAAAAAATAGTACAAATGTGATATTGTACTGGGATAAGGTGCATAATTATGAAAAAAGGCATCTCCTTATCGTGCAACTGAAAGTTGCTGATGGCTTGCGCCATCTATCGGAATAAATATCAACTATTCTCGTTGATTTTTTATTATTCCAGAATTGGCCAAATACCCATTCTTGATTAATCAAGAAAAGCTAACCACGAACGCGTTTCGGGCTGTTGGCCCTCATCAGCGTGGTGCAAGCTGTGTATTCTGGAATAATTAAAAATAAACGAGAATAGTTATCAGAATATTTATTCTGATAGATGGCACAAGCCATCAGCAACTTTCAGTTGCACGATAAGGAGATGCCTTTTTTCATAAATATATTTAAACTGTCTATTATATTCCTAAACCACTTACTTTGACTGAGAATTTAACAATTACTTTTCAGGCTTAACTCTAGTTAAGGTAGTTTTTGTCTTGTAATTGCATATATATCACTGTATTGCATATATATTATATATGCATATATCTTCTCATCGTTATTTAAACAACATTTTTTTACAGATGACAGCACATAAATGTAAAAACCAGCTTGGTATATGCGAATAGCTAAGAAAAAAAAATATATATATAAAGAAAAAGAAGAAAAAAAGATCAAAATTCTAAGTGAAATGTTAGCTCAATATGGAATTATTTTCAATGGGTTGGAATGTTGGAAACTTCACTTAGCATTCTGGTTTGATTTCCTTTCTTTGCTGTTTCCCCATTTTGCATACTTCCCATTAATCTAGAGTGAAGATGTGAGAAACGGATGAGCAGTTTGGATGTCATTTTGGTGAGAGAGAGGGAGTGATGTGTGCAATTGGATAGATGGTTCGGCCATATTGGAGTCCCTGCTGCAACACACAGAAACACCTTGCAACATGCAAGAAATCATTACCATCAGAGGAGGGACAAGGAGCCATTTCCATCAAAGTGGGAGAAAGAAGGGAGAAGGAGTCATTACCATTAAGGAGGAGGAGCTATTACCATCAGAGGCGGAGCAAAGAGTCATTACAACCATTCAGGGAGGAGGAGCTATTACCATCAGAGGTGGAGCAAAGAGTCATTACCATCAGAGGAGGGACAAGGAGCCATTACCATCCGAGGCAGAGCAAGAAATCATTACCATCAGGGAGGAGGAGCTATTACCATCAGAGGCGGAGCAAAGAGTCATCACCATCAAGGAGGAGGAGCAAAGAGTCATCACCATCAGGGAGGAGGAGCAAAGAGTCATTACCATCAGGGAGGAGGAGCTATTACCATCAGAGGCAGAGCAAAGAGTCATCACCATCAGGGAGGAGGAGCAAAGAGTCATTACCATCAGGGAGGAGGAGCTATTACCATCAGAGGCAGAGCAAAGAGTCATCACCATCAGGGAGGAGGAGCAAAGAGTCATTACCATCAGGGAGGAGGAGCTATTACCATCAGAGGCGAAGCAAAGAGTCATCACCATCAGGGAGGAGGAGCAAAGAGTCATCACCATCAGGGAGGAGGAGCAAAGAGTCATTACCATCAGGGAGGAGGAGCTATTACCATCAGAGGCGGAGCAAAGAGTCATTACCATCAGGGAGGAGGAGCTATTACCATCAGAGGCGGAGCAGAGAGTCATCACCATCAGGGAGGAGGAGCAAAGAGTCATCACCATCAGGGAGGACGAGCAAAGAGTCATTACCATCAGGGAGGAGGAGCTATTACCATCAGAGGCAGAGCAAAGAGTCATCACCATCAGGGAGGAGGAGCTATTACCATCAGTGGCGGAGCAAGGAGGAAGGAGGTGTGGCTATGGGGTCAGCGGAGCCAAACAAGAGGAAGGCCAGTCCCCCAGCCAGGTTGAGCAGGGCAGTGGAGATAAACACCAGACTCCAGTCTCCCCCTGAAGTCTCCAGGAGGTAGCCAGTCATGTAGACCCCCACCACTCCTGGGATATAGACAGAGGTTAGCACAGAGGTTCAGTGGACCTGGTAGACAGACAGACTGACCTGGGATAGAGCCCATGGTATTCATCACACCTGGCAAAACACACCACAGTTAGTAGGATCCAATAGATACTTCAAATTATTGAAAAATGTGAATTAGTTGTAACAAAAAAAAGCACATCTTTTATACAGGATTAGAGAGAACAGAATTACCAATTAAATACAGCAATCCCGCGTTAAAATTTGTTTAATATATGAATAACCTTCACATATTATTCACTGTTTCAATTATCATGAACTAGGTTGCTCTTGATGAGCGGTACCTATTAATGTGATTTGAACCAGAGAATCAATGAGAGGATGCTACAAGATTATAAATCTTATATAATTACAGAATTATTGTTGCAAACTGGGACCATAAGAAGAGACTTTTTTTTTAAACCACTGCGAGAGTTTTCTTGTAGCTTTAATCCAAATTGTGCTCTATAATTTTTGGATAGATACCTCTTTGTCAATTACTCTTTTAGAATCCTTTAAAAAATTTGTTGTTTCTTATCCCCTTGTGTAAAGATTACACGAAATCCATGAGTTCATGCTCCTCGAGCTGTTTTATGATGAGCAGCGGCCTCTCCCAAAGGTCCTGTTTAGTGCATCTAATGCAAGCCAAAATGTGTTCTGGAGCTGCAGGTACCAAACTACATTTTGGGCAAGTGGGATAAATTTTGTTATTATTTTCTATCTTCAATGGCTTGAGATGGCCTGTTCTAAATCTTGTTAGTGTTGTTTGATGCTGTCTATTTCTGATCTTCAGAGCTTCTCCTGGGTTCACTCCACTGTACCAACTGTGCTTAGGTGGGATCCTCCAGTTCTTGTTTATTTTTGTTTTGGCTATTGTTTCTATTTCTTTAAAAGTAAGTTTATTTTTCTGTGGCAAGGGTTCTTTTGTGCCTTTTTTCGCTAGCACATCAGCAGCTTCATTGCCTTCAATGCCAACGTGTGAGGGTATCCATTGAAGGTGAATTTTTGAGGTTTTTGAGAGTTTTTGGAGATAACCAATTATGTTCCTGCTTACTTTGTCTCTGAGTTCCCCTGTGTGACTCAAGTGTTGTATGGCACTTCTACTATCAGTAAGAATCCAGATATTTTGATAATTAGTATTTCTGATGGATTTTAAGGCTTCATAGATGGCTATAAGTTCTGATCTGAAGACTGAGCAAAAATCTGGGTTTCTTCTGTTCATTTTCTCAATGCCATTTGTGGTTTTGATGAGACAGCCACTGCCAGTGTGTCCTAGCTCGTCTCTGCTACCATCGGTATAGATAGTTATTGCATTTTTAGGAATGTTATTAATTATTTCTAATGATAATTGTTTTAAGTATTCTGGATTTTGGTATTGTTTGTTGGTGGGTTCATTTAAAGTGGCATTAAAAATAACATTTTGTAGTGGTTTGCATGGAGAATTTTTTTCTGCTAAATAATTTTTTTCCACTTTATATTTTAAAAATTCATTTCTTTTGGCCAGGTGTAGAGGGCCTTCTTTTTTGAGTCTTAAATTGGATTCCCAATTAAGTATGTACTTGGAAGTTCTGTGTTTGTTTCCATAACTCTTGATTTTGTTTATATATTTTGGCAGATTGTAGCTTCTTCTATCCTTTAAGGGCATAATGTCTGCCTCGTAAAGTACAATATCATTAGGGCAGGTATTTCGAAGACCTGTAATAATTCTAGCTGCACTTAGTTGTATCCTTTCCAGTGATTTTAGATTTGTTTCAGATGCTGTACCATAGATTTGATATCCATATTCCAGGATAGGTCTAATTAGAGATGTGTAAGTTAATTTTAGTGTGGTTGCATCGGCTCCCCACTCTCTTCCTGAAATATATTTCAGGATTTTTAGTCGGTCTCTTCCTTTTCTAATAACTTCTTCAATATGTTTACTGGAGTTAATTTCTGGATCCAGGGTGTAGCCAAGATATTTAGGATGTTTTTTATATTGCAATTGTTGTTCTTTCAGAATAATTTTTTAAAAAATTTAACAGGTACAGTCAAGTGGAAAATAAAAAAAAGATAATTACATATAAATCTCCTTTTTAAAAAATGATCTAAGAGAGTTATAGAACTGACTTTTTTGGGTTAAATATGAAATCAGCAGAATTTTTGTTATAAAAACCTCTTTATAACATCATAATTCTCAGATCGGAAGACTTAAATTTACAATAAATTTTAACCATAGTTATAATAACAACCTGGTTATAACAACTTAAAATCTTGGTCTCAAGGGATGTTATTATAGCAAAGCTTAACTATACAGACTAACATCCCAAGAGATCAGAACTTTTTGGTTGGATTAAAAAGAGTTGGTGTTGAATTATAGTCGGTGTGTTTTTTTTTTTGCTTATCCCTAGTACACGTGGTACAGGCCATGATAATAATGGTGGGTAGTTAGCGGCTGCTTTTTTTACTGTAAGCGCACCACATGTCTACACATGTGAAAGCAGTTCGACTTTGCACTTACAAATGTGCCAGAGCCCCGTTTTGGTTACTTGCACTCGCTGGTGGGGTTGGACTTTTGGAAGAATCGGGGGGCCATTGGAGCATTTTTTTTTTTTTTTAAACAGAAAAAAGTGTCCAATGCGGGAATCGAACCCGGGTCATAGTGGTCGAAAACCAAACAGTTTAACCAGCCTTCCACTGACCCCCCTAGTCGGTATGTGTGTTAAATGAATGTAAAAAGGGAATGGTTAGGATTTGAAAACTGTTGAATTAAAGTGAAATATTGTATTGAATTAAACTCAGAGATAAATAAAAAATATTATAAAGAGGTACTTTTTTTTTCTAATCCCTAGTAAACGTGGTACAGGCCATGATAATCATGGTGAGTAGTTAGCGACTGCTTTTACTGTAAGTGCACCACATGTCTACACATGTGAAAAGCAGTTCGACTTTGCACTTACAAATATGCCAGAGCCCTGTTTGGTTACTTGCACTCTCTGGTGGGGTTGGAGGTACTTCTCCCTTTAATTATACATCAGAATAATACATTATCCAGGTGGAGCTCTAAACATCAGAAATAGACAGCATCAAACAACACTAACAAGATTTAGAACAGGCCATCTCAAGCCATTGAAGATAGAAAATAACAACAAAATCTACCCCACTTGCCCAAAATGTAGCTTGTCACCTGCAGCTCCAGAACACATTTTGGCTTGCATTAGATGTACTAAACAGGACCTTTGGGAGAGGCCGCTGCTCATCATAAAACAGCTCAAGGAGCATGAACTCGTGGAATTCGTGTAATCTTTACACAAGGGGATAAGAAACAACAACAATAATACATTATGTTCATCACCTTAGTAAAAAAACATTACTAGTGGTAATAAAGAATGAACCACAACACCAGTTTAGGAAAAATCAGACAAAAAGCCAACAACCTGTATATCATGGTTTCAGGATATGGTCCTCATCAGTACAGGGACGGCTTCCATTTCTTAACATCCTACAAGAGGGGTTAAGAAATCTGTCAAATTTACAAAACAGGTGTTTGAGCTGGTGAAGTGACAAGGGCAAATTTATGTTGTATGTATATACAGTGGAACCTCCCAGTAAAAGACAACACCTAATTGCAGAGCCAAAGTGTCCTTAAGGGAGAGGTGTACTCTTACCAGAGATTTGTTAAATAGTTTTTTTTTTTTTGCTTATCCCTAGTACACTTGGTACAGGCCATGATAATCATGGTGGGTAGAAGTTGGCGACTGCTTTTACTCTAAGTGCACCATATGTCTATACATATGAAAATCAGTTCGACTTTGCACTTACAAATATGCCAGAGCCCCGTTTTGGTTACTCGCACTCGCTGGTGGGGTTGGACTTTTGCAAGAATCGGGGGCCATTGGAGCTTTTTTTTTTTTTTATCAGAAAAAAGTGTCTAATGCGGGAATCGAACCCGGGTCGTAGCGGTCGAAAACCAACGGTTTAGACCAAGCATGTCAAACTCAAATCCTAACACGGGCCAAATAAAAAAGTAATAAGATTATGTGGGCCGCAAAAAAAGAAAACAAGTAATTAAATTTTTATAGTAACATTTATGTAGGTTTATTTTAAAAAATACTAATAAGAAAAAAGAAAGTAAAGTTAATATTTTCTCCCTGATTTTTGGCATCTCTTTTCTGCTACCATCTTTCCTACTTCGGGGGAAATCTTGTTCGCAGTGATTAATTTTAAAACTGACCCAAGGTGAACGTCAGTAAAACGTAGCTTGCATGCACCGCCGCTTCACTCTCTTGTGATACTTTAGTAAACATAAACTGTTGTTTTTTCATTCCCAACTTGAACTCTTTTAACTTTTCTTGTCTCATTAAACCTTCGTAGGTATCATATTTTGATTTATGTTGTTCATAATGACGTTTAATGTTATATAATTTTGGTACACACTAATAGCATTATTAAATATCAAGCAGATGCTTTTTATCTTTTACTTCAGAGCAAAAATACTCTAATTCCCACTTTTCTTGAAAATTCCTATGTTCGTCAGCAATTTTTCGTTTAGTTTTACTGCCACTTGGTTTTGATGAAGACATATTGAATACAAAGGTCTGAAAAAAAATTAGTAATCGCTAACACAAAATAATAAAATGTTTTAATTAATATTTTAAATATTTTTTTTAAATTAATATTTTTTAACTTACCAGACACAGAATAACTGCACAAATTATTGAACGTAACTTAAAAAAAAAAATTTTTTCTAATACTCCGAAAGAATATTTTCTTTAAACTTTAAGGCACACAATACTTATGGCGATGTACATACGTTATGTATGTAGGTATAATATTATCAAAACTTACGACTTATGTATTGCGACCAGTGGTTCGTTATTAATAAATAAATTATGTATAATTACAATTTTTAAAAATTAGGCTACAAATTTTTATTAATTTTTTTTTAATTTATAAATTTTTTTTTATTAAAATATATTATCTGGTGGGCCGCAAATTTATTCGTTGTGGGCCGCATGAGGCCCGCGGGCCGCGAGTTTGACATGCTTGGTTTAGACCATCCTTCCACCGACCCCCTCATTAAATAGTAAAAATGGTAATATTGGCAAAATGAAATCTGTCCTTTGTAGAGAGGTATCCTCTTAGCGGGAGTGTCCTCTCAGGGGGGTTCTACTGTATATATTTTAAAAAGAATTTTGGCATATGTAATTAAAAAACAGGAAAAAAATCTAACACAGGTTTTAAGTGTGCAGGCTACTGTACCAAAGATGGATCCTGTAAAGTGCGGAGCAATGTCCTGAGGGTTGAGGAACACCCCGGAGCAGTGCAGTCCGCCAGATGCCACAATGATAGTCATGGCTGCCAGGGCCACAGGGTAGGAGGTGGTCCAGGTCAGGAGGAGGAAGAGAGAAGCCTTGGTGATATGGCATCCGCTCTGTCACCACAGTCCTATGGCACACATTCCAACAACACAACCACGCAACAACTCACCTCCAGAACTTTTCTTACTACAATAATCCTCCAACCTATGCAACAAACATATTACCATATTAGTTAATGTATCCCATAGTTACCACACACACACACAAATGGTTTAATAATAGTACCTTCAGATTCAATCCCCAATGAATTTTAAGTATTCCAGTCATGATGGTTGTCAAAGCTCTACAAGCTTGATACCCTAATATGATTGAGTGGAGATAAGAAAGAAGAAAAAGAAGTATTTGATGGTATCAGGGGTTATTGTTAGTGTCCATCAAGTCGACTTTTGGTGATACTAAATGGACAAATATTCTCCAATTTGATTTGCTTTCAAAAATTATCCCTGAGTTTATCTAAGAAAGACCTTTATGGAAGAGGCTGGTGCTGATCATCAAACAGTTTGGGCATTATGATTATCTTTTTCTATGAAAAATAGACACTTCGGCCAGTTAGAGTTTTTCTATTTTCTCAACGTTTCAACAAAACATATTCTTTTTTGTTGAAACGTTGAGAAAATAAACAACTCTAACTGGCCGAAGTGTCTATTTTTCGTAAAAATATGAATGCCGGCCAGGCAGCCTCATCTTTAGGATTATGATTATCAATAAGGCACAATTTGGATTATAGATTATAAACACAAGGTAATAAGACCAAATCCAAATAAATAAATAGTGTGTGACGTTTCGGTAACAGCGTTGTTACCATCTTCAGACAAAAGTACTGAATGAGAAAATTTTACCACAGCATGTTTCACTTGATAACAAGAACTATTTAAAAACATGCTGTGGTAAAATTTTCTCATTCAGTACTTTTGTCTGAAGATGGTAACAACGCTGTTACCGAAACGTCACACACTATTTATTTATTTGGATTTGGTCTTATTACCTTGTGATTATGATTGTCGTTTGCTATGACTAACCAGAAAAAAATGAGTGTCATTTGTTTGTCAAAAGTTTTACAGGTCCTACAAACAACCAACCAATGAACTTACCATTAGCAATGAGGGTATCAGCCAACCAACCAGCCAACAGAGAAGCCACGGGCTTCACCAGCCAAGGCACCACGTTGCACACCCACGGCTGGGCCTCTGGGAACTTCTCCGAGAAGTAGGTGGGCAACCAACTGAGCAGGATGAAGAAGGCATTGGCCTCGCTGAGGTGAGCAAACAGCATGGACCTGCCTCCATGCCAGCACTGTCTTACACCGGGCTCCTCCATACAGCCAGCTGGCCCTCAACTTGATACACTCTCATACAATACATCTTTAAAAATCCTGAGTTCAAATGACCCGGTTGATGGACCTCAGCAAGGGTCCCACTCCAGGGATATGGAGGAGCTGTGTCTGTACTCATGTTAGAGTTGGCAGCAAAGGCTTCCATGTTAGGAATGACCTCAAATTACAGGCAAAGTCAGACTTTCAACCAAAGTGTGCCTGGATCATAGTGCCATGATCAACGAAAGCTGCATCCCTATACCCCATTCCATGAGATCATGAACTCATGGAATTCGTGTAATCTTTACACGAGGGGATAAGAAACAACAACACAATACATGGGCCCTTAGGACAAAGTCTGACTGTCATGTGCTACCCCAAGATAGCCAACCAACGACAGCAGTTCTTTTTACCCATCATGGAGTCTTATGAACAAATCCATGGATTCAGTCTCCATGACCTTGTATAATTATAAAATGGGATCATAATAAATAAAAAGGTTGTTATTACAACAATATATCTTCACACAGCGTTTAAACCATATAAAATTAAACTGTGCAAACTCTTTTTATACAGTGTTCCTTATAACTATTAATTACAATAGAACCTCGTTATACAGTTCCTTATAACTATTAATTACAATAGAACCTCGTTATACAGTTCCTTATAACTATTAATTACAATAGAACCTCGTTATACAGTTCCTTATAACTTCTAATTACAATAGAACCTCGTTATACAGTTCCTTATAACTATTAATTACAATAGAACCTCGTTATACAGTTCCTTATAACTATTAATTACAATAGAACCTCGTTATACAGTAGAATCTTTCTGTAAAGGACAACACCATGTTGCAGAGCCAAAGTGTCCTAGGAAGAGGTGTCCTCTTACTAAACATTTCATTAATTTTTATGTAGCCTCATGTTTCTAATCTATAAACCAAATTGTACCTATTCAGTAGATAACAATAAAGAGTTTTGTAAGTGCAAAAGTCAAACTGCTTTTTACATGTATAGACATATGGTGAACTTTCAGTAAAAGCAGTGACCTACTTACTTCTACCCACCATGATTATCATGGCCTGTACCACGTGTACTAGGTATAAGCAAAAAAAAAAACAATAAAGAGTGTTCAAGTAACCAAACGGCGCTCTGGCACTTGTAAGCGCAAAAGTCAAACTGCTTTTCACATGTATAGACATAGGGTGTACTTACAGTAAAAGCAGTCGCTAACTTCTACCCACCATGATTATCATGGCCTGTACCATGTGTACCAGAGATAAATAAGAAGAGAGAAGATAACAATGTTGTTGTTGTTTCTTATCCCCTTGTGTAAAGATTACACGAATTCCATGAGTTCATGCTCCTCGAGCTGTTTTATGATGAGCAGCGGCCTCTCCCAAAGGTCCTGTTTAGTGCATCTAATGCAAGCCAAAATGTGTTCTGGAGCTGCAGGTACCAAACTACATTTTGGGCAAGTGGGATAAATTTTGTTATTATTTTCTATCTTCAATGGCTTGAGATGGCCTGTTCTAAATCTTGTTAGTGTTGTTTGATGCTGTCTATTTCTGATGTTCAGAGCTCCTCCTGGGTTCACTCCACTGTACCAACTGTGCTTAGGTGGGATCCTCCAGTTCTTGTTTATTTTTGTTTTGGCTATTGTTTCTATTTCTTTAAAAGTAAGTTTATTTTTCTGTGGCAAGGGTTCTTTTGTGCCTTTTTTCGCTAGCACATCAGCAGCTTCATTGCCTTCAATGCCAACGTGTGAGGGTATCCATTGAAGGTGAATTTTTGAGAGTTTTTGGAGATAACCAATTATGTTCCTGCTTACTTTGTCTCTAAGTTCCCCTGTGTGACTCAAGTGTTGTATGGCACTTCTACTATCAGTAAGAATCCAGATATCTTGATAATTAGTATTTCTGATGGATTTTAAGGCTTCATAGATGGCTATAAGTTCTGATCTGAAGACTGAGCAAAAATCTGGGTTTCTTCTGTTCATTTTCTCAATGCCATTTGTGGTTTTGATGAGACAGCCACTGCCAGTGTGTCCTAGCTCGTCTCTGCTACCATCGGTATAGATAGTTATTGCATTTTTAGGAATGTTATTAATTATTTCTAATGATAATTGTTTTAAGTATTCTGGATTTTGGTATTGTTTGTTGGTGGGTTCATTTAAAGTGGCATTAAAAATAACATTTTGTAGTGGTTTGCATGGAGAAATTTTTTCTGCTAAATAATTTTTTTCCACTTTATATTTTAAAAATTCATTTCTTTTGGCCAGGTGTAGAGGGCCTTCTTTTTTGAGTCTTAAATTGGATTCCCAATTAAGTATGTACTTGGAAGTTCTGTGTTTGTTTCCATAACTCTTGATTTTGTTTATATATTTTGGCAGATTGTAGCTTCTTCTATCCTTTAAGGGCATAATGTCTGCCTCATAAAGTACAATATCATTAGGGCAGGTATTTCGAAGACCTGTAATAATTCTAGCTGCACTTAGTTGTATCCTTTCCAGTGATTTTAGATTTGTTTCAGATGCTGTACCATAGATTTGATATCCATATTCCAGGATAGGTCTAATTAGAGATGTGTAAGTTAATTTTAGTGTGGTTGCATCGGCTCCCCACTCTCTTCCTGAAATATATTTCAGGATTTTTAGTCGGTCTCTTCCTTTTCTAATAACTTCTTCAATATGTTTACTGGAGTTAATTTCTGGATCCAGGGTGTAGCCAAGATATTTAGGATGTTTATTATATTGCAATTGTTGTTCTTTCAGAATAATTTTTGGTCTTATTTTGTATAGTTTCTTATCTGTAGTAAAAAGACAGGTTTCAGATTTTTGGGGGTTAAATTCTAATTTATGTTTATTAGCAAATTTTTCTAGGTGGAAAAGAGTCTTGTTCAAATCTCTTTCAGCTTTTTTCCAGTTAGTATTGCTGCTCCATAGAATAATGTCATCAGCGAAAAGTCCAATATTGGTTTTATGTGAAATTTTTTCTTCTATGCCTGCAATAAATAGGGTGAAGAGAGTTGGGCTAAGGACTGATCCTTGTGGTAATCCTTGGTACAATTTGAAGGTTTTAGATAGAGTGCCATTATATTTGACCCTGATGTATCTATTTTTAAGGAAATCATTTATCCAAGTGATAGCTTTTCCATCAATTTTGAAATGTTTGTATAATTTTGTAATTAACTTGTTTTTCCATACCTTATCAAAAGCTTGTGTAAGGTCTAAAAAAGCAGCTATTGTGTGGTTAGTTGGTTTTCTGTTTTGTGCATCTTTTACCTTTTGTGTGAAAAATAAGAGTTGGTCTATTGTCCCATGTCCTTTCCTAAATCCATATTGTTCTTCTGGTAAGAGATTTCTTGTGTCAAGGTGGTAGGTAAGTCGTCTGAGTATAATTTTTTCCATTAATTTGCAGCAAATACTTGTGAGGGAGATAGGTCGGTAGTTTTTTGGGTCATCAGCAGATTTGTCAA
The DNA here is from genome assembly GCA_030710605.1 of Cordylochernes scorpioides. Classification (NCBI taxonomy): domain Eukaryota; kingdom Metazoa; phylum Arthropoda; class Arachnida; order Pseudoscorpiones; family Chernetidae; genus Cordylochernes; species Cordylochernes scorpioides. The sequence goes on along the minus strand of CP092876.1, from coordinate 258,167 downwards.
GTTTTTTAATAGGAATTATTGTTGCAGTTTTCCAGTCTTGAGGCAATTTTCCAGTTTTCCAGGAGTTATTGAAAATATCAAGAAGTTTTTCTTTGCCATTTTTGCCCAAGTTTGATATCATTTGGCCATGGATTCCATCTGGCCCAGGAGTCTTGTTCAGGTCAGTGTTTTCTAATGCATAATCTAGCTCTTTCATATTGATTTTTTCATGGAAAATATTATAAGTGCTAGTGACGTTTTTACAGTCATGGATAATCTTGCGGGCCTTTTTTTCAACTTTCTTATCTTTTATTTCAAATTTGATTTTACTACTTATTTGATATGAATTACCTAAAAGATTAGCAGCATTTTTGTCATTAGTTGCTGGGGTACCATCTATATTCTTAATCATATTTGTGTTTTCAGTTTGTGGCTGGGCTCTGTCAATTTGTTTTGCCAAATGCCAAAGTTTTGTATTTGGGTTTCTTGGGTTCAGGTTTTCACAAGTTTGTTTCCATTTTTCCCTTTTCATATTTACGTATAATCTTTTTATTTTTGCATTCACAATGTTCAGTTCAGTTCTACAATTTGTTTGGTTTTGGGTGTACTTTTTTTGTAGTTCATTTCTTTTAGTTATAAGTGTTTGAATATCTTTTGCCTGGTGTGTATAATTTGGAATCCATTTCTTAATATTACCTCTTGGTATTGAAACTTTGGCTGCTTTAATAATGGTGTTTTTGAAAGATATCCAATTTTGTTCCAGATCTTTTATTCTAGTGGGTGCTTTTCTAAAGCCTTCATTGGTGTTTTGCTGGTAAAGATTCCAATTAGCCTTTTTGAAGTTCCAGAATTTTTCTTTAATTGAGCTGGTTTTGGTCTTGGTGCTAATTTCTATCAAAATAGGCAAATGATCACTTCCAATACTTTTTAATATTTGCGATTTGCATTTGTGGAAAATGTCAGGACTGGAGAAACTTATATCAAGGGCTTGTGCGGTATTATAACTGTAGGAATGGTGGGTAGGATTCCCATCATTTAAGCACATGAAGGCATTGTCGTCAAATAAGTTTGAAAGTATTTTGCCTCTTGGGTTTGGCGTGGAACATCCCCATAGTTAATGTTTGGCATTAAGGTCACCTACAATAATAGTGTTGTCTGTAAGAAATTGAGCCATTGTTCCATCGTCAATAAGTTTATTGTTTGGTGGGTGATACATATTGAATATGTTGATGGTTTTGTTTTGATTGAGGTAGACTTTGATACCTTGGGCTTCGAGGTCTGATGTGTTTGGAATATTAATAGCTATGTCTTCATAGTACAAATTCTTGATTAAAAATGCAAGGCCACCCCCTTCTTTATTTCTGTCTTTTCTGAGGATATTGTAGTTTTTATATTTGAGATTGTACTTTTCATTTAATTTGGTTTCCTGTAGGGCTATAATTTGTATCTTTTGTTTTTCAGCTATTTCCATTATTTCTTCTAATTTTATTTTTGTTGCTGTTGAGCACAATCCATTTATGTTGCACTGCAGAATGCTCAATTGCTTGGAAGTTGCAAAGTGTGAAGTTTGTGGAGACTGTATTATACTTATCGGACAGAACCCTCTACCTAAGTCCTGAACGCGCCCCTGTTTATTCTGCGCGACGGGCGATGCAGCATGCAAATCAACATCTGATCTCATGGAATGGGGTATAGGGGTGCAGCTTTCGTTGATCATGGCACCATGATCCAGGCACACTTTGGTGAAAGTCTGACTTTGCCTGTAGTTTGAGGCCGTTCCTAACATGGAAGCAGACGCCTTTGCTGCCGACTCTAACATGAGTACAGACACAGCTCCTCCGTATCCCTGGAGTGGGACCCTTGCTGAGGTCCATCAACCGGGTCAGTTGAAGTCAGGATTTTTAAAGAGGTCTACTCCTCTTCTAACAATGCTGCTGTTTGGTCCGCGACTGCTTATTTGTCAGAGTTATTCTGCTTGTTTCGCAGCTGGCCTTCATATCTGAAGGTCGTTCCCCTATCCGCCACCTGGGGACGCGCCCTATAGCAGTCAGCTCTGCCATTTTATAATATATAATAGTGAGTTTTATAATAATTAAGGAAAACATCCATTCTGGAAAATTCCTGACAAAGCCAGTAAATGAAACCCTTCTTTATGTTTAGCTTCATTTTGTTGGGAAACGGAAGAGACAAAGTCGATAACTATTTATTTGTGAGGGTTGTTAGATATGGAGCATTCAATGGTAGGAACATGACTTCAGTCTTTTAATAAGACATAACCAAGAAGTAAGACAACATATGAAACCTCTGAAATGGCATTGTCCGAATATTTGTTCAAAGTTTACTTGAACTGAAGAATCATTCATGGTTTCATGGCCCGGTTCATGCGAAATATCCAAAACGTTTGCTTTTGCCTTGTTCCTTGGGGCATCACCTGCCCATCCAGGGTACTGATACCCTGATTCAGAGAGAGGTAAGACAACATATGTTTGTTTTTTTTTTTGCTTATCCCACGTACACGTGGTACAGGCCATGATAATCATGGTGGGTAGAAGTAGGTGATTGCTTTTACTGTAAGTGCACAACATGTCTACACATGTGAAAAGCAGTTCGACTTTGCACTTACAAATGTGCCAGAGCCCCGTTACTTGCCCCCGTTACTTGGTTACTTGCACTCGCTGGTGGGGTTGGACGTTTGCAAGAATCGGGGGCCATTGGAGCATTTTTTTTTTTAAACATAAATAAAGTGCCCAATGCGGGAATCGAACCCGGGTCGTAGCGGTCAAAAACCAACGGTTTAGACCATCCTTCCACCGACATATGGTGATCACCCATTGTTACATCCCATGTGGTAACAAGATCAGCAGCCAAGGCCGTGAAGAAAGCTACCAGAAGGTTATATATAGGTATGGAGACAATCCATTGATCAAATAGCACTACTCTGGTAATTTTTGGTTGGGGAAATAAGAAACACATTCAGGAACAGTTTTCTTATTTCCATTTAGCTTCATGTCAATAATATCTTCTTTGAATTCATAGGAGTTTTTTAACAATTTCATTTTCATTAAAATATTGGTAGATTTTTAATTGTTGTGCTAACCATTTTGACAAGGCATATGTTGGTGAAGGTCTATTGTTTACTATTGGGCGTAATGGACAGTTAGGCTTGTGGACCTTTGGAGCACCACAAGCCTAACTGTCCATTACGCCCAATAGTAAACAATAGACCTTCACCAACATATGCCTTGTCAAAATGGTTAGCACAACAATTAAAAATCTACCAATATTTTAATGAAAATGAAATTGTTAACTCCTATGAATTCAAAGAAGATATTATTGACATGAAGCTAAATGGAAATCAAAGAATTATATCTTTAGATGTTGAATCCAAGTTTTTCTTATATGTATTCATGTTGACTTAAAAAACTATTTTTCCTTATCTGTTATCTTGTTTAAACACTTGATAACAGTACTATTTAAGAACTTGCTGTGATATTTTTTCTCCTTTTTTCTTTTGTCTGATGATGGTGACAATGTTGTTGCTGTCACACACTATTAAATTATTTGAATTAGGTCTTATTTTCTTTTATTATAATCTATAATCCAAATTGTGCTTTATCATTATACTGTATACACTCATGGACAAAACTTAAGGAAGTGGAAAGTCTTTGATGCCACTGGTCGTCTTGTTTTTAGAAGACAGAGACAATTTTGTTCACATTTGGTTATCTCGTGTGTCTTCAATAAAGATCATTGTAATATCTTTCAGAGTTATTGTCCCGATATATAGGTTAAAAGGTATAACTCCCTTAAGTGTTGTCCATGAATGTATTTTAATAATTGTTGCTCAAGCTTTTGGGCCTTCAATTTCTTCTACATGTTCCTTTATTTTGTTTAATCATCACAGTAGGGGTTGGAAGGAATTTTTTTTATATTAATTCCTATAATTTATAATATTAAATCATAGTAATTCTTTTCCCTTGCAGAGAGAGATTCCGTAGGGTATCCATCTATAAGACTGTGTCTTAATAAAGTCTTTTCTATGTGTGTGGATAAATGGGATGCACATTTACAATAGAAGCAGCCAAAAGTTCCTCCCTAGCTCAGTAAATATATCCTAGTTTTTTTTTTGCTTATTCCTAGTACACATGGTAAAGGCCATGATAATCATGGTGGGTAGAAGGCGACTGCTTTTACTGTAAGTGCACCACATATCTACACATGTGAAAAGCAGTTCGACTTTGCACTTAAAAATGTGCCAGAGCCCCATTTGGTTACTTGCACTTGCTGGTGGGGATCCTAGCTTGTACCATAGGTACCCACACAACACATCAAACTGTGAAGAAGCCTACCAGAAGGCAGGGCTACGGAAGAACAATCTCCAAGGAACTGGAGTGGCCGGAGCAGAGCTGACCGGAGAGTTGACTGGACCACGGGGCTGGGAACATCTTAAGACTAGGACCCATAGTAGACCTAGCAGTCCTGGACACACGGGACTTTTGGTTCAATTGCCTGACTCCAACCTACGGGCACGGGACTCACCTATGGATCTGAAGAGAGCCTCCCAGCCAATATACATGAGGATGAGGGACCCTGCACTGCCACTGACTAGCATCCTGCAACAAACAGAAATATATCATCAACATCGTTATGTAGTACAGCCCCATTTCTCATAGGGAGATCAAAGAATTCAAAGTATCTCCCAGCCAATTAGCACCTTCTCAGACTGTGGGTAATTCTTATTCTGTTGTTGTTTCTTATCCCCTTGTGTAAAGATTACATGGATTCCATGAGTTCAAATTCTTATTCTTCCAATAGCAATTAGAATGCTTCTAGAAAGTGAACATGGGCAGGGTAATGATAGTGGTTGTCATATTAGGTCCATAGGGCATATATCTATAGATGAGATTTACTATCAGTGATGCATTTCACAGTCTGTAGGCCAAATCATTTATCATTTTTGTTGTTTCTTATCCCCCTGTGTAAAGATTACACAAATTCCATGAGTTCATGTTCCTCGAGCTGTTTGATGATAAGCAGTAACCTCTCCCAAAGGTCCTATTTATTGCATCTAAAGCAAGCCAAAATGTGTTCTGCAGGTGTCAAGCTACATTTTGGGTAAGTGGGGTAGATTTTTTTGTTATTTTCTATCTTCTATATATCTTTTATTATCATCTTATAGCACAGTCATCTCTGATAAAGAAGTCAGTCATCATGAATTTGGATTGGGTCTTATTACCTTGTTTTATAATCTATAATCCAAATTGTGCCTTAGCCATTCCATTCTGTTCTGTTGACAACTCTCAAATGATGTAGTTTGGTAGTTTTAGGTTGAGAATTGTAGTAACACAAGGTAATAAGATCAAATGGTGGTGTTACAATACACCTATCCCCCGATTTACACGGTACTTTTTTTACACATTTTCGCTTTTACACGGTTTTCCAAATAAGTTTTTTTTTTGTTTTTATCGCACTATACTAAATGCTACTGTGATTGAACACATGCGCTGTGTACACATCTCACGAGGAATCCCGAGCTTATGTGCTGACTACATATTTTAACCTGTCAATGCATTTTATTTTTATTTCTGTGTACACCTATCCCCCGATTTACACGTTTTTCTCAGGAACGTATCCACCGTGTAAATCGGGGGATAGGTGTATTATTTTAAATACAATAATCCCTTGTTACAATATTAAGGCGAAAACACCAAACAGAACTTATTGAAATCCAGAGATGACATAAAAAGAAACTTATCCCTAGAAAATCCTGATGTTTTCACTTTTATAACAACATTGTTGCATAAATGTCACACACCATTTGGATTTGTTCCTAATACAGTAGAACTACCTCCCTGTAAAGGACACCTAATTGCAGAGCCAAAGTGTTCTTTAGAGAGAGGTGTCCTCTTACTCCTCTATTTCTACTGTATATATATTTACAGTAGAACCTCCATGAGAGGAGACTCACGCTAAACGACAGTTTTCATTTGCAAAATGATATTGAACTAAATAGTAAAAAATGATAATTTTTCAAATGAAAACTGTCCTTTGTAGAGAGAAGTTTTCTATAGTGAGTGTCCTCTAATGGAGATTCTAATGTATCTTGTAAATAATTCAAATTGTACCATAATAAATTACTTTTATGTGTAGATAAGAAGGATGAAGGAAGAGTTACCCTAAGGCAGGCCCACAAGTCACCACTCCCATAAAGAGGGCCTTGTGTTGCGGCAGGAGGTGTGCTGAGACTAGGCTAGAGATGGCTGGGAAATGGAATCCTGTACGACCCACACACACAATTATATAATTGGGGTTAGCACACACATCTGTCTGAAGATTTTAAAAATGATGATGATATATGTTGTTGTTGTTTCTTATCCCCTTGTGTAAAGATTACCCGAATTCCATGAGTTCATGCTCCTCGAGCTGTTTTATGATGAGCAGTGGCCTCTCCCAAAGGTCCTGTTTAGTGCATCTAATGCAAGCCAAAATGTGTTCTGGAGCTGCAGGTACCAAACTACATTTTGGGCAAGTGGGATAAATTTTGTTATTATTTTCTATCTTCAATGGCTTGAGATGGCCTGTTCTAAATCTTGTTAGTGTTGTTTGATGCTGTCTATTTCTGATCTTCAGAGCTTCTCCTGGGTTCACTCCACTGTACCAACTGTGCTTAGGTGGGATCCTCCAGTTCTTGTTTATTTTTGTTTTGGCTATTGCTTCTATTTCTTTAAAAGTAAGTTTATTTTTCTGTGGCAAGGGTTCTTTTGTGCCTTTTTTCGCTAGCACATCAGCAGCTTCATTGCCTTCAATGCCAACGTGTGAGGGTATCCATTGAAGGTGAATTTTTGAGGTTTTTGAGAGTTTTTGGAGATAACCAATTATGTTCCTGCTTACTTTGTCTCTGAGTTCCCCTGTGTGACTCAAGTGTTGTATGGCACTTCTACTATCGGTAAGAATCCAGATATCTTGATAATTAGTATTTCTGATGGATTTTAAGGCTTCATAGATGGCTATAAGTTCTGATCTGAAGACTGAGCAAAAATCTGGGTTTCTTCTGTTCATTTTCTCAATGCCATTTGTGGTTTTGATGAGACAGCCACTGCCAGTGTGTCCTAGCTCGTCTCTGCTACCATCGGTATAGATAGTTATTGCATTTTTAGGAATGTTATTAATTATTTCTAATGATAATTGTTTTAAGTATTCTGGATTTTGGTATCGTTTGTTGGTGGGTTCATTTAAAGTGGCATTAAAAGTAACATTTTGTAGTGGTTTGCATGGAGAAATTTTTTCTGCTAAATAATTTTTTTCCACTTTATATTTTAAAAATTCATTTCTTTTGGCCAGGTGTAGAGGGCCTTCTTTTTTGAGTCTTAAATTGGATTCCCAATTAAGTATGTACTTGGAAGTTCTGTGTTTGTTTCCATAACTCTTGATTTTGTTTATATATTTTGGCAGATTGTAGCTTCTTCTATCCTTTAAGGGCATAATGTCTGCCTCGTAAAGTACAATATTAGGGCAGGTATTTCGAAGACCTGTAATAATTCTAGATGCACTTAGTTGTATCCTTTCCAGTGATTTTAGATTTGTTTCAGATGCTGTACCATAGATTTGATATCCATATTCCAGGATAGGTCTAATTAGAGATGTGTAAGTTAATTTTAGTGTGGTTGCATCGGCTCCCCACTCTCTTCCTGAAATATAATTCAGGATTTTTAGTCGGTCTCTTCCTTTTCTAATAACTTCTTCAATATGTTTACTGGAGTTAATTTCTGGATCCAGGGTGTAGCCAAGATATTTAGGATGTTTATTATATTGCAATTGTTGTTCTTTCAGAATAATTTTTGGTCTTATTTTGTATAGTTTCATATCTGTAGTAAAAAGACAGGTTTCAGATTTTTGGGGGTTAAATTCTAATTTATGTTTATTAGCAAATTTTTCTAGGTGGAAAAGAGTCTTGTTCAAATCTCTTTCAGCTTTTTTCCAGTTAGTATTGCTGCTCCATAGAATAATGTCATCAGCGAAAAGTCCAATATTGGTTTTATGTGAAATTTTTTCTTCTATGCCTGCAATAAATAGGGTGAAGAGAGTTGGGCTAAGGACTGATCCTTGTGGTAATCCTTGGTACAATTTGAAGGTTTTAGATAGAGTGCCATTATATTTGACCCTGATGTATCTATTTTTAAGGAAATCATTTATCCAAGTGATAGCTTTTCCATCAATTTTGAAATGTTTGTATAATTTTGTAATTAACTTGCTTTTCCATACCCCTTATCAAAAGCTTGTGTAAGGTCTAAAAAAGCAGCTATTGTGTGGTTAGTTGGTTTTCTGTTTTGTGCATCTTTTACCTTTTGTGTGAAAAATAAGAGTTGGTCTATTGTCCCATGTCCTTTCCTAAATCCATATTGTTCTTTTGGTAAGAGATTTCTTGTGTCGAGGTGGTAGGTGAGTCGTCTGAGTATAATTTTTTCCATTAATTTGCAGCAAATACTTGTGAGGGAGATAGGTCGGTAGTTTTTTGGGTCATCAGCAGATTTGTCAAGTTTTTTAATAGGAATTATTGTTGCAGTTTTCCAGTCTTGAGGCAATTTTCCAGTTTTCCAGGAGTTATTGAAAATATCAAGAAGTTTTTCTTTGCCATTTTTGCCCAAGTTTGATATCATTTGGCCATGGATTCCATCTGGCCCAGGAGTCTTGTTCAGGTCAGTGTTTTCTAATGCATAATCTAGCTCTTTCATATTGATTTTTTCATGGAAAATATTATGAGTGCTAGTGACGTTTTTACAGTCATGGATAATCTTGCGGGCCTTTTTTTCAACTTTCTTATCTTTTATTTCAAATTTGATTTTACTATTTATTTGATATGAATTACCTAAAAGATTAGCAGCATTTTTGTCATTAGTTGCTGGGGTACCATCTGTATTCTTAATCATATTTGTGTTTTCAGTTTGTGGCTGGGCTCTGTCAATTTGTTTTGCCAAATGCCAAAGTTTTGTATTTGGGTTTCTTGGGTTCAGGTTGTCACAAGTTTGTTTCCATTTTTCCCTTTTCATATTTACGTATAATCTTTTTATTTTTGCATTCACAATGTTCAGTTCAGTTCTACAATTTGTTTGGTTTTGGGTGCACTTTTTTTGTAGTTCATTTCTTTTAGTTATAAGTGTTTGAATATCTTTTGCCTGGTGTGTATAATTTGGAATCCATTTCTTAATATTACCTCTTGGTATTGAAACTTTGGCTGCTTTAATAATGGTGTTTTTGAAAGATATCCAATTTTGTTCCAGATCTTTTATTCTAGTGGGTGCTTTTCTAAAGTCTTCATTGGTGTTTTGCTGGTAAAGATTCCAATTAGCCTTTTTGAAGTTCCAGAATTTTTCTTTAATTGAGCTGGTTTTGGTCTTGGTGCTAATTTCTATCAAAATAGGCAAATGATCACTTCCAATACTTTTTAATATTTGCCATTTGCATTTGTGGAAAATGTCAGGACTGGAGAAACTTATATCAAGGGCTTGTGCAGTATTATAACTGTAGGAATGGTGGGTAGGATTCCCATCATTTAAGCACATGAAGGCATTGTCGTCAAATAAGTTTGAAAGTATTTTGCCTCTTGGGTTTGGCGTGGAACATCCCCATAGTTGATGTTTGGCATTAAGGTCACCTACAATAATAGTGTTGTCTGTAAGGAATTGAGCCATTGTTCCATCGTCAATAAGTTTATTGTTTGGTGGGTGATACATATTGAATATGTTGATGGTTTTGTTTTGATTGAGGTAGACTTTGATACCTTGGGCTTTGAGGTCTGATGTGTTTGGAATGTTAATGGCTATGTCTTCATAGTACAAATTCTTGATTAAAAATGCAAGGCCACCCCCTTCTTTATTTCTGTCTTTTCTGAGGATATTGTAGTTTTTATATTTGAGGTTGTACTTTTTGTTGGGGCACGTTTTTGTAACCATACCCCAACAGAAGGCGTATGTATAATCAAATCAAATGGATACATGGCTTCCCTCCCACATAGACTTACAGACCATTTTTTTGCCCAGAAACTTAGACACTTGGTGACACCAGACTTCCATGCCGAAAGCTGATGCCTGGTAAAGAAGAAGACATCCAGAGACATCCGAGCTGGAAACTGTTGTTTCATATGTACATATATTCCCCTCACCAAAAATTTAGGTAAAGGTGACCAGAAAAAAAAAAAAAAAGGAGAAAAATGGAGAAGGAAGATCTCTAAAGACTGAAACTTATAAAATATCCTTCCAGAGAAAGGAAAGCATCACATTACAGTCCAGGTAAAAAGGGCCTGGGTCAATTTTAGCCAAGACGGGGGGGGCGATATATATACCATCCCGAGAAAAAGGGAGGATTGTATTTCAACCCATGTGGAAAGACGGGGGGCCTGGGGTCTGAAATTTTACACTATCGCCGCAGTTGTTGCTCTCTTTAGATTTTTTTGTTTTGGTAATACTATATGTTCTATTTTGATGAGGCCTGGGGCGTCTATGAAATTGATACTGGAGCGTTGGCCATTTTGATTGGTGTTTTTTTTCGGCGAATGAAAATGGAGAGAGAGATGAATAAAAGAAGGTTCTTTGCCAAAAGGCAAGATATTCGATCGGAGTCGCTCAGTGAAAGGACAGTCTGCAGACAGGAGACCAGACCTTTGTCGGCACTTTCGAGAAAAGGTAAGCCATTTGTCATTATGACTTAGCGCCTTCCCCCCCCCTTTTGTGTAGTAGCCAACCTAGATTTCGCATGGGCCCTAAAGGGCTATAAAGTAACTTCAGGTCACCTCTACCTAAATTTTACTATGTAAATAGCATATCTCGTCAGTATAGACATGTTCCCAAATTTTAAGATATTTAAATAAAAATCTAGAGAAATTTTCTTGTTTCCTCTGTTACCTATTCCATACATAATATGCCTTATGGTGCTATTCCCACTGTTTAAATGAAATGTTGTATGTTTCTTACCTATTTGAAGGGAATGTTACTAATAATCAAGTCTCCCATAAATTACCGGCCACATACATTGCCGCGAGTGTCTGTGTTTCAGTGTTTTATAGATTGCCCAATTTAATAACGATTTCATGGGTTGTCTGATGAAATTGTATAATAGTGTCGCGGCTGTTTCCATCTTTAGACCATTGTTCTGACAAAATTATATGCTCGAACCTTGTTTTAGCTCAACCCTTAATCAATTACAGAGTTTTTTTTTTCCTGTGAATGTGATGATGTAAAGACATATGCCGATAGTGCATCACTGACAGCTGTGCTGCTATTATACAACATTAAGGTCTTCCTGCGGGTTATATACATGGGGTTGTTGGCCTAATTTGCTATATATATATATATATACTTAAGTAAGGAAACTTTTAATAAGTCACATCGTGTATCCTCCCTTTTCAACTATCCAAACCGGGAACCCATCAATGTCGCCCGCCGCGGGGCTCGAATTTAGTATATGTTTCTTCCCCTATACTTTAGAAATATATACTTAATGAAAAGCCATACTATTTTTAAGTATTGGTGAAGTAGTCCACGCATCCTGAGATTAACAGTCTATTATAAATCGTGAATTTTAATTTACGCTTTCCGTTTCACTGGCATTTTATCAGGCAATGAAAGTTATGTTGAGGCGGTGTATACCGCATCTCTCGCCGCTGTCTTTTACGATTCACATTGTTTGTGGCAAAAACCTTAATATTATCATTGATTTCTGATATCAAAGTAAAACGTCTATGGGGATGAGTATCTTTTATTCTGGTCTTCTCGAGCTTTCGAGCTTGTCCGCCCTTCTACAGGAGAAACATATACAATATATCAAGAAAATATAACGTCGCCTGATGCTAAAACTATTATGATTCTATGTACATATATATATACATTAGGAAGTTTTGCATATTATTTGTTTTCTTAAGACATATTTTTTTGATTAAGGTATTACACATATTCTACTATTGTTTGCTATATTCTATGAATTATCTTATAGGTTAGAAATTCTATTATTTAAGTAGTTTTATAATAGTTATTGGCTATTACATATAAGTTACTTATATTATTGTTGATATTATTAGCTGGTACTAGGATATATTGTGTTATATGTTTCGGGCAAATCTATTTTCTATTAATGCTATTGTGTTTTCTGAATAATAGAAAATCAATTATAAGCCTTTGATATTTGCTGTTTATGTTATTGTAATGTATTCTAGGTTCTCCTAATGCGAAAGTGTGACCTGTTCCTTTGCAGTATTGGAAAATTAGAGACCTATTGTCTTGATTAATAACGTTGCGTCTATGTTCATATATTCTATTGCTGACTCTCCTTCCTGTCTCCCCTGCGTATTTTGGCTTGGCAGCTGTATACACTCTGACAAGGGAAGGTTATCCTGAATTGACAAATGTATAATTTTTGTCTTTAGTAGAGATTTCCAAGACTCTATTTCTGAAACATTTTTTTTTAGATGAAGACAAATAAAACCATCTTGATAGTATTGAATTTTACAGTAAATATTTGCCAGCAGAAGGCATGATGAGATTACATGAAATTTAAACCAGTTATATGTTTAGTATGTTCCTTCAGTTGTAATTTGACACCGTCTTGAAATAAAGAAATTGGACGGTGCGCTATATCTTGATGCTGGATATTTCTGTGTCAGAAAGGTGTAGTTATTCTGTTTAATGAGAATTCCAATAATTATCGAAATTTAGCAGATTATCATTGGGGATTTGAACAACTGTCTTGAAAATTTTTGAACAGCCCGAGTAGATAGAAGAGTCCTAGAGTTAGAGTGGAGAATTAGTAGTACAGACTGACCACTCGACGCAGATAACTCTAGGGAACAAATACTGTGATAATCCGCCGTAGACAAGAAGAACATTGATTCTCAGGATACTCGATAGGCAGAATTTTGAGAATTGATAAAGTCATGGTTAAAGTTTACACAGGCATGTGGGAGTAAAGACAGTGATTTAAAGAGGCAGCCTTGTGTCTTAAATACTTTCAGTGGAAGCAGATGCCACTGCAAATATTCAGGTCTAATAATTTCCAAATTTGAAGTCATGCATGACGGGTTAGCACGGGATTGACGCCTGAACTGGCTTTCACTGGGATTAATCGAGCTTGCGAAAGAACTAGAAGAAGTGTGACATGTCACGCCACTGTACTAAATTAATAATTGAGAAGATTTATGTTGAGCCAACTGAAATTAGTAAAGAATTAAGAGATTAAGGTCTTATTCTTTGAGTTTTACACTAATTTCAATTACGCGATATGGACGGCGTTATAAGTTGGGTGGAAATGATTCGGCCGCAATGGGATGGTCTCCTGGAGGTGGTACGATCAAATACTTACTTATTGAATGCCGGGCGGGATCGCATGGAGCATTAAATGACATCGAGAAATGCTTAAAGAAACACCCTAGAAGATTGGGGATCGACAAAATGACGACATGGAAAATGCTCAACATTGTACATTGGCAGCAAAATGATATCTTGCTATTGTATGGACGACCATTCCTTCCTGAAATGTGCAGCGGATGTTAGTCCCAGAATTAGGTCCTTGAGGCGACACTTTCCTGTGCAGATGACATAAAGACGCATGACAAAACAGCACATGAGCATTTAACTAACTTCAATTCCTGCCATTAATTAATTTAGTTGACCAATAGCTATAGAACCGCTGGAGACCTCCATACCCTGTGTGAATATTTTAGTGAGAAATGAGCGATTCAATTCTATGAGCCATGAGGTATCCTGTAAGATCAGAGCTGTACCCCATTCAATTTTTTTTATAGTAGCCAGTGCGAGATATTTCCAGAATGTTTGTTTCTTTTTTTTCTAACTGTCATATAATTCGGAAACTAGAAAACTACACTATTTTGATACAGTTTACATCTAGCATCCATGAGAACTCAATATGACTATTGAACGTAGATTGAAGATTAATGAGCGAGCCAACCTAGAGAGAACGAGTTTAATAGGCTTACAATCAATAGTTGAAGCAAACTATTCGCACAAATTTGTTATGTTCTCTCTCTAAATGATCTATGACATTATAGGTTTTCTTAACAAGGTAACTACCCCGCCGAGTGTATATGGAGTTATAAAGCTTAAAGGTCATAGGCTGTTGGAATAGAGTAGTTCAAAATTAAGAGTGATAATAGATCGGGATCCAGATCCCGATGACGGGTTTCGAGGAAACACCAGAGGGATGAAAAGGCAGTGAAATGTGTAGAAAATGATGGAAGAGAGATGAGAGAGAGGTGATGAAAGAGGTGTTGAAAGTAATGGAAGGGCGATGAAATATGAAGAAAAAGGCGTTGAACTGTGTTATAAGGTGATGAATAAGAGATGAAATGTGTTGAAGGCGTTGAAGAGAGATGCGATGGAAGTAAGTTGAAAGGCGTTGAGGATGATGAAGGATGATGCAAGAGTGAGAAAGCGTTGAATGTTGATGAGAAAGAGATAGAGAGATGCAGAAAGATGTTGAAAGAGAAAGAATTGAAAAAAAAAAGTTGGATAAAGGGTTTTGTAAATAGTAGATGAAGATTGATGGAAGAAAGTACATTTAATGTATAAAGCGTAGCTGTCGACCGCAATATCGCCTCGATAGAACTATTTCTTTTAAAATAAGACATATTATGCACTGGGGGTTTGTGTAAGCTGAATTACATAAGTTTCGGCAACAGTATACACTATTTAATATAGATAGGTCTTTATTAATTACAATATTAGGTTATATATTAAATAGCAAATATGTCTTAGTGTTATGGTGAACTTTAAACAGTTTGCAGTTTTTTTTTTTTAAACATGTGTTCTAGTGCTAAGTGTTGAAAGGAGCTTTAACACCATGTTTCAGGGTTTGTGTGTTATTTGTCTCAACCTTGTCTTTGTGCAGAATACCGTCTCACAACCTTACTGTAGTGTTTGTTGCCATCTTTAAAGATCTTCACAATTTGTTTTAATATTAGTGTGTCATTTAGAGAAAATTGTCACAACCTTATCCTTGTATAGAACACCGTTTTTACACCGTTTTATTTAATAAGTTATATGAGAGATTTTAGATATAGTATAAGAGTTACTATTTACATGAGCCAAATCGACCCAACAGTTAGAGCAAGAGGGGGGAACTCAGATATTTCCTCCTTTCACGTGACGCGACTGTTCACCCCGACCGGTCGTGCCAGATAAGAGGGAATACCAGGAAACTCTGTCCTCCTTGCACTTCGGGTTTTGTGATAGGGCTCCATGCTCGCTACAAGGACTACATCTTGGGTTTTCGTGTTCTCCTAGTGTAGAATTGGCTCAGCCTCATTTTTAGTATAGTATATAATTAAGAGTTGTCTCACAACCTTGTTTTAATATGACACACCGTTTTGAAGAGCTTGTACAACCTGTCAGGATATGATTTAGGAAATTTTTAGTTTCTTTTTATTGTTATGTTACAATTTTATCCAACAATACAACCAGAGCGAACTCAGAAGTAATGAGACGAGGGGAAGTTGACAGAGTTAGTGTGAACAGTTTAACTTTACGCAGGTCTACAAGGGTGAAAAGGCCCACACAGTGTAAATTCTGCTTAGACTGTCGCCACTAACTAGGATTTTGGAGTGTGTACGGAGAATCAGCTCGATAGAATGAGAAGTTTAGAGATTTCAACCTTTTTTTTTTTAAACCTTTTTTTTTTTTTTTAAAGTAGAACTTCATTAGGATTCCTTTTTTTTTTTTAATACAAACTATTTCTTGTTAAAACCCGAGTTTCAAAGACCAATGAGAATAATGTATACCATTGTGAATTAACTATTTAGTGTAAATCTGAAATTTTAGTTATTATCAGGAGTAATAGGTGAAGGAAGGTGTAGGAAATCACAACTTAGAGGGGGGCTATGTCTAAAACAACAAACCTAATAGGCATCCTATGGCTTGTGTTGGGTAATTCAGAAACCCTATAATCCCTGGCCTTCAGGTAGTAGCTTTGAAATAGGTTTCTAATGAGAACATGAAAGGTCAATCTCTCAGAGTGAAATTGTGAAGTATAGGGACCCTAAGCCAGGGGTAGAAGTTAAGTAGGCCCAGACTATAGTCGATCCTTGGAAAGCACTTGAGAATGTTAGTGTTGGGTAGTGAATCGTAAACCCTATAAATCCATCTTTCAATAGAGTGCTGAGGTCGGACTACTGCAAAGGGGACAGACGCACGAGGAAGTAAGAAGAAAGTGACTTCACCCACGGTGGCTAGGGGAGAGACTCAATCCGCTTTTATGAGGTGTCACGCTTAATGGTC
This sequence comes from Cordylochernes scorpioides, assembly GCA_030710605.1. Taxonomy (NCBI): domain Eukaryota; kingdom Metazoa; phylum Arthropoda; class Arachnida; order Pseudoscorpiones; family Chernetidae; genus Cordylochernes; species Cordylochernes scorpioides. The sequence continues at coordinate 241,911 of CP092876.1, read as the reverse complement.
CTTTATTCGCCATTATAATTTGTGTATGTCTTTATATAGAATTGTCGTGAAAAGTCGCTTGGTGTCAAGGCAAGGGCAGTTTTTGAAGTTACACTGATTTTTTTTAGTAGGTTAGCTTCCAGATTATTTAGAATTGTTAACATTTGATTGTTAACAATCAATTTTGTTTATTTGTTTAAATATAAATAATGTTTATCCACGTATAGATAACTTTTATGTAGAGTTTGTATGAGGCATTTATTTAAGTCAATAGGGCTTTAGTCCCCACTTTGTTTTAATTAGATAACTTTATTTGATTTCTCATTGGTCCTGAAAGACTTTATTATTGTTAGGGTTTATTTGATAGATAATTGTAGTACTTTGGCATTTATAGCAATTTTTAACTATAGTATGAATGCAGTCTGCGAATGAAATATGTATGAATGGAATGACTAATGATTGTTGTCAAAGTTAAAAAACTATTATACTGTTAGACCAAAATTACTTTAGAGTAGTGTTAGGGAATTTAATAGGTTCAATTTTCAATTTTGATTTCTTTATTTGTTAGGAACGATAGCCTCACAGGACTATAAAAACTCTATTGTTAGGAAAATATTCGCTCCATTTTTGTTAGGTCTCCTTTTGGAGGAGTATAAATTTTTTTATTTCTATTACTAGGGTAATAAAGTACTCTTTGTTATTTATATCAACTTGAATTTTAAGAGTCGTAGATAATGATCATATCTCGATTCTCAGACTGGAAGGTTGTGGGAGGTTATGATCAGACCAGAAAACCCATAAAACTTCTCCTCATTAGAGGGAACGAAGAGGTATAGATTGAATTTTATGCAGGATGGGGGATTTGTTTTAGCCATGCCGTATAGCCTGGGGTATAACGGCGCGACCTTGGGTAACCGATCTGACACCGTAGTTTCGACGCTTTTAGCGTGGCTGGAGCGAGGGTGTTCTAGACGGGAGGTCCTGTAAGATTGGCATGTAGGCAGAGATTGCCCAGTTATTCTAGACGAAGTGTTTCCGTCTATTGAATTTTTTTGGTACCAGTTTGATCCCCCATAGCTAGCGGAAGTTTCTTCTAATAAAGGATTCGCCCTGCCATACGTTTTGTTGGAATGAATTCGAGCATAAGACCGATTCGAGAGACAGAATAAGTAATTATCAGGACCTTCAACGAGTTTAGACTCGTTCCATGTTAGGATAAGATTTTAAAGTATTAGTTAACTATAATGACCGCGAACGAGACACCGGAACGAGCCAATGAGTCAAAGTTTTAGAAGTGTTGTATGGAGGACAGTAGAATTAAGGGCAGTTATACAGGGAGTAGAATCCTGAAGGAATTTGTAAAAGGAACCAAAATTTAAGATTGATAAAATTCAAACTTATAAGATGTAGATTTATAGGATTCAGGTCAATGAATAGAGAGTATATTAGTAGATGAAAGTAATATGAATTTCTTGGAAGGGGGAGGTAGCTGAACTGTACACACCCCAGAGGCAAGGTAAACGGAGTCACAAACAAAATAGTAGAAATTGATTAGTCGCTCTGCCAAAACAGAAAAATTCTCTTCATACGGTTGTCACCCTAGATTTAAATGGACTGTGTAGTTTAATAGAGGTCTGGGCTATGCTCCATTTGACCAAGATTCTAAATGACGTTCCCATCTGGGTTGAGAGAGTATTGGAATTTGAGGAATCTAACACACAAGAGAGAACCCACCCTCCAGTAGGATCGGGATAGACGAATATTACCCAGTGACCAACTCGTGATTCCAGACTGGATAAGATTGAAACTTAACTGAGATACTAAACCTTGAACCTTCAGCGCACAAATATATATTATGTTTACATTTTCTTTTTTAATATGTTATTATTTTTATATCATATATATTATATTATAGTCATATACTATTCATTTCAACAATTTTATTTTGACATTCATGATATTAATATTTATATTAAATATTTAATTATATATATTTTGTCATCATATATAATCTTGTAGTAGTTTTCTTTTGTCATCTATCATGGGATGATTTTTATCACTTATATCTTAACATATTTAATCACTATCTACATGATATGTTTTACTTCAATATATATGTTATACTCATCATATAACATGGAAGGATTCATTTTATCATTACATATTTCGTGCCTTATTTAATAATTACTTTCACAATTTGTTTTCTGTAACTTTTTTTTTTTATTTAGCAAAAGTCATCATGTCATAGGCTAATCATTATGTATCAAGATATTTCTTTCAGCTAACTATAATTATCCTTTCCTTTGATTGTATATGTATAACTATACCACACGAATGTCTTGATTGGTACTTAAATAAAGATGCTGGCATGTTTTAGGAGTTGGACTAGTCAGTTATTTCTAAACGACTTCTTGGCGCCCAATTTTTTATATATAATATGTAATAGGGAAATGTCCTAACTGTATTGTTAGCAGAAAGAAGGTAGCAATGAAACCAGCACACCAGAGGCAAGGATGGGGTTGAGAGGACCTACCACAAGGAAGGCCTACTCCTCAAGACCAAAGAAGAAAGTGGAAGGGTGGTATATATACCCATGAATGGTAAGACAGATGACCTTGCTTACTTCCATACATATGATATGACTGTCCCCCATAACCTATGTTGATAACAGTGTGCTGACAGAATAATAACACATAAAAAACCCCTTTGCCAGGATGCACAATGCCCACTAATGTTCGGAATAATAAACATCTAGAATAGCATACCATCATTTTGATTAGCCTTATCTTCCCTATAGGTTTCGGTACACCTGACTTCACCTAGTAATGGAAAATGCATTTTGCTAGAAATGGGCCTGCTTTCATAGTAACTGATGAAAGGCAGATGAATAATGAATAGCACAAACGCATTTGTCCATTACTTGGCAGGGGGAGGATTGTTGGGGCACGTTTTTGTAACCATACCCCAACAGAAGGCGTATGTATAATCAAATCAAATGGATACATGGCTTCCCTCCCACATAGACTTACAGACCATTTTTTTGCCCAGAAACTTAGACACTTGGTGACACCAGACTTCCATGCCGAAAGCTGATGCCTGGTAAAGAAGAAGACATCCAGAGACATCCGAGCTGGAAACTGTTGTTTCATATGTACATATATTCCCCTCACCAAAAATTTAGGTAAAGGTGACCAGAAAAAAAAAAAAAAGGAGAAAAATGGAGAAGGAAGATCTCTAAAGACTGAAACTTATAAAATATCCTTCCAGAGAAAGGAAAGCATCACATTACAGTCCAGGTAAAAAGGGCCTGGGTCAATTTTAGCCAAGACGGGGGGGCGATATATATACCATCCCGAGAAAAAGGGAGGATTGTATTTCAACCCATGTGGAAAGACGGGGGGCCTGGGGTCTGAAATTTTACACTATCGCCGCAGTTGTTGCTCTCTTTAGATTTTTTTGTTTTGGTAATACTATATGTTCTATTTTGATGAGGCCTGGGGCGTCTATGAAATTGATACTGGAGCGTTGGCCATTTTGATTGGTGTTTTTTTTCGGCGAATGAAAATGGAGAGAGAGATGAATAAAAGAAGGTTCTTTGCCAAAAGGCAAGATATTCGATCGGAGTCGCTCAGTGAAAGGACAGTCTGCAGACAGGAGACCAGACCTTTGTCGGCACTATCGAGAAAAGGTAAGCCATTTGTCATTATGACTTAGCGCCTTCCCCCCCCCTTTTGTGTAGTAGCCAACCTAGATTTTGCATGGGCCCTAAAGGGCTATAAAGTAACTTCAGGTCACCTCTACCTAAATTTTACTATGTAAATAGCATATCTCGTCAGTATAGACATGTTCCCAAATTTTAAGATATTTAAATAAAAATCTAGAGAAATTTTCTTGTTTCCTCTGTTACCTATTCCATACATAATATGCCTTATGGTGCTATTCCCACTGTTTAAATGAAATGTTGTATGTTTCTTACCTATTTGAAGGGAATGTTACTAATAATCAAGTCTCCCATAAATTACCGGCCACATACATTGCCGCGAGTGTCTGTGTTTCAGTGTTTTATAGATTGCCCAATTTAATAACGATTTCATGGGTTGTCTGATGAAATTGTATAATAGTGTCGCGGCTGTTTCCATCTTTAGACCATTGTTCTGACAAAATTATATGCTCGAACCTTGTTTTAGCTCAACCCTTAATCAATTACAGAGTTTTTTTTTTCTTGTGAATGTGATGATGTAAAGACATATGCCGATAGTGCATCACTGACAGCTGTGCTGCTATTATACAACATTAAGGTCTTCCTGCGGGTTATATACATGGGGTTGTTGGCCTAATTTGCTATATATATATATATATACTTAAGTAAGGAAACTTTTAATAAGTCACATCGTGTATCCTCCCTTTTCAACTATCCAAACCGGGAACCCATCAATTGGTTTTGGGTGCACTTTTTTTGTAGTTCATTTCTTTTAGTTATAAGTGTTTGAATATCTTTTGCCTGGTGTGTATAATTTGGAATCCATTTCTTAATATTACCTCTTGGTATTGAAACTTTGGCTGCTTTAATAATGGTGTTTTTGAAAGATATCCAATTTTGTTCCAGATCTTTTATTCTAGTGGGTGCTTTTCTAAAGTCTTCATTGGTGTTTTGCTGGTAAAGATTCCAATTAGCCTTTTTGAAGTTCCAGAATTTTTCTTTAATTGAGCTGGTTTTGGTCTTGGTGCTAATTTCTATCAAAATAGGCAAATGATCACTTCCAATACTTTTTAATATTTGCCATTTGCATTTGTGGAAAATGTCAGGACTGGAGAAACTTATATCAAGGGCTTGTGCAGTATTATAACTGTAGGAATGGTGGGTAGGATTCCCATCATTTAAGCACATGAAGGCATTGTCGTCAAATAAGTTTGAAAGTATTTTGCCTCTTGGGTTTGGCGTGGAACATCCCCATAGTTGATGTTTGGCATTAAGGTCACCTACAATAATAGTGTTGTCTGTAAGGAATTGAGCCATTGTTCCATCGTCAATAAGTTTATTGTTTGGTGGGTGATACATATTGAATATGTTGATGGTTTTGTTTTGATTGAGGTAGACTTTGATACCTTGGGCTTTGAGGTCTGATGTGTTTGGAATGTTAATGGCTATGTCTTCATAGTACAAATTCTTGATTAAAAATGCAAGGCCACCCCCTTCTTTATTTCTGTCTTTTCTGAGGATATTGTAGTTTTTATATTTGAGGTTGTACTTTTCATTTAATTTGGTTTCCTGTAGAGCTATAATTTGTATCTTTTGTTTTTCAGCTATTTCCATTATTTCTTCTAATTTTATTTTTGTTGCTGTTGAGCACAATCCATTTATGTTGCACTGCAGAATGCTCAATTGCTTGGAAGTTGCAAAGTGTGAAGTTTGTGGAGACTGTATTATACTTATCGGACAGAACCCTCTACCTAAGTCCTGAACGCGCCCCTGTTTATTCTGCGCGACGGGCGATGCAGCATGCAAATCAACATCTGATCTCATGGAATGGGGTATAGGGGTGCAGCTTTCGTTGATCATGGCACCATGATCCAGGCACACTTTGGTGAAAGTCTGACTTTGCCTGTAGTTTGAGGCCGTTCCTAACATGGAAGCAGACGCCTTTGCTGCCGACTCTAACATGAGTACAGACACAGCTCCTCCGTATCCCTGGAGTGGGACCCTTGCTGAGGTCCATCAACCGGGTCAGTTGAAGTCAGGATTTTTAAAGAGGTCTACTCCTCTTCTAACAATGCTGCTGTTGGTCCGCGACTGCTTATTTGTCAGAGTTATTCTGCTTGTTTCGCAGCTGGCCTTCATATCTGAAGGTCGTTCCCCTATCCGCCACCTGGGGACGCGCCCTATAGCAGTCAGCTCTGCCAAGGGATGATGATATATAGGAATGATAATAAAATTCATAGTGTAGATAAAACTTTTGCAAAATATAACGATGATTGAAGAGGAGTGTCTTATACGAACTTTATTCGCAAGCTTTCTGACGTCCTTCTACAGGCTTTACAATGACAAGAACATCAGGCATACAAAGACATCAGGCCTCTCATTCGGGAGGCATTTACCATCATCGGGTGGCCCCCTGACCTGCAGGGCTGGGTCTTCGGGCATGGCCTAGACGATGTTATTGTCTGAATCCCAATAAATATATGCTAAAAGGTACAGCTTCCTTAAGTTTTGTCTAAATGAAGTATAAATGGTACCTGAATGAAGGTTCCATATCAGGTAAAAGGTAGACAGTGATAGGATTAATCTTCATGATTCATCTAGTGTTGGATATTCAGAAGAGGTTAGTGATTTGAGGAAGCCATGAATCTTTTGAGAGAGAAATCCTCCTATTCTAATCAAGTTGCTGTGAGTCCATTGTACAAAGAAGACAAACCAGAAAGTTCAATCAAAGAAACAGTTATTGGCCAGATGGACAGACTTACCTTGCAGCGCTCCCTCCACCACTCTGGCAAATGTCAGAGGGACCAGGCTGGGAGAAGGCCATTCCACCTGCTCGGGGGTGGTTAGTGTGACCAGGCTCCAGGCTACTGCGGCCCAGGCCAGGACTCTAGCCCCACCCACCCTGTCGCTAAGGTAGCCTCCAATCACCTGGGTGAGAGCGTAGCCCCAGAAGAAACTGGCCAACACCACACCCTACAACACCAGAGTACCCTTTTTGAATATTTTAACAATTGCAGGATATACAGTAAAACCTCTGTGAGAGGACACTTCTCTACAAAGAACAGTTTTCATTTGCAAAATTACCATTTTTACTATACTGGCAACTCTCGGGCAAGAGGACACTTCTCCTTAAAGGACACTTTGGCTCTGTAAATAGGTGTTGTCCTTTACAGAGAGGTTCTATTTGTAAATATGGCTGTAGTTTTGATTGTTTATTTTTAAAGTACAGTAGAACCTCCATGTAAAGGACAATTATTTGCAGAGAAAATTGTCCTTTAAGGAGAGGTGTCCTCTTGCCAGAGAGTTGTTAAATAGTACAAATTGCAATTTTGGCAATGAAAACTGTCTTTTATAGAGAGGTGTCCTCTAGTGCAAGCATCCTCTCATGGGGGTTCTACTGTACAAAAGATTTTATTTATTGGATAAACCAGGTAACCAAACAAAGTTAAAATGAAATGCTGATTGAAATCAGAATAAATATTAAGGCTTAAATCTTGCATGAGAGTGTGGGTTAGGCATGTGAGGAAAGGCTCAAAATCACACATTGGCACATACACTCATGGACAAAAACTTAAGGAAGTAGATAGTCTTTGATGTCGCCGGTCATCTATTATTTTTTTGAAGGAGACAGAGGCAATTTTGTTCACACACTAGGTTATCTTGTGTATCTTCAATAAAGGTCACTGTAATATATTTCAGAGTTATTGTCTAAATACTGATATATGCATGCTAAAAAGTACAACTTCCTTAAGTTTTGTCTACATGAGTGTAAATGGTATCTGAATGAAGGTTCCATATCAGGGAAAAGGTAGAGAGTGAAAGAATTAACCTCCCTATCTTCCTGATGCATCCAATGTTGGGTGTTCAGAAGGAAATAGGTTAGTGATTTGAGGAAGCCATGATTAATCATTTTGTGCACTATGGTCTTGTGCCAGACCTTGTCGAAGGCTCTGCTAATGTCAAAGAGTAGTGCTCCAGTGGAATATTTAATCCTTGAAATACTATATTGATCCTAAAATCAAACTGTTCCTTTTGAATTAACCCTGTTCACTCAAGTGCGTTTTGTAGGTGGTTCTGGACAATCTTTTGAAAACTTTTTCAAGTGACAGAAACTCCGCCTTTGCCGGTCCCAAGCTCGGATGAAAAAGGAGGAGGGGGGGGAGCAGTAACAAGCTCGCTAAAAAATCTGGGTTCAGCTAGCCCGGCTGATAGTACCCTGTAAGGGCTCCTGATCCAGGGAAACAGGATGAGCAGTGTTTGTACTCCATGTTAGGAGCAGCTGCACATAGTGTCTGTTCCTCATGTCAGAGGCGGCCATTTCTTTTGGAGCTAAGTCAGCCTGCCACTGAGTAGTGCTCCCAGTCTTAATGACAAAGGCAGACACATTCTACTTCACCCAGTCATGATGGTTGTCAAACAAACACCATCAAGGGTCACAACTTGATACCCTAATATGATTGAGTGGAGATAAGAAAGAAGAAGAAGAGACAGAAGCAATGATAATGGATGATGATCACTAACCTCTTTTGGTGGTCCTCTTTGTGCAGTTTTTACAGAGATTATTGAAACCAATAGAAAGTGTAGAAAGATTACCGAATCTTGCTTGGACCATCCGCGGTCCCTGGCGAGTTCAGGGGCTGCCAAGGGCAGCGCGACCCTGGAGAGGTAGAGTGCAGCACAACTTGAGCAGAGGAGAGCCGCCCAGCAAAGCTTCTCATTTCTGCACAGGCAAATTTGTACAGTAATCATTAGCAACTTAGGCAATACCAACAAGCAGCATAAAAATAGGATAAAATGGCAAGCGGGATAGTATTTCAAATGTCGTTTTACAATCATAAGCCGCATTATATTATATTGTATTATAAGTTACTTTATATATTATTTACGAACAGAAAAATATGTCCAGGGTAGCCTAGTAGACTTGGCATCTGCCCGGTAAGCGGAACACTGGGTTCGATTCCCATCCCTGGACACTTTTATTTTCGGTTTATCATTACTCTTCACAATTCACCCTTTCATACCTCATCCAAAAGGTTTGAAATAAACGTTATTTCTCCTTTAAATAAATTTTGATTTTTCGTTGAAAAGAAACACATGCAGGATAGTATTTCAAATGTCGTTTTATAAACTTTAATTAACACACCACACTGTCTATGGAAGATATCTGGTGAGGTTTGTCCAAATATGATACAATAGAACCTCCATTAGAAGACACCTCTCTAAAAAGGGCAGTTTTCATTGTAAAATTATTATTTTTTACTATCTTGCAACTCTCTGGTAAGAGGATATCTCTCCTTAAAGGACACTTTAGCTCTGCAATTAGGTGTCCAGGAGGTTCTACATTGATAAACCTGACTTTCTTTCTTTCTTATCTCCACTTAATCATATTAGGGTATCAAGCCTATAGTCCAAACGGGGCTCTGACACATTTGTAAGTGCAAAGTCGAACTGCTTTTCACATGTGTAGACATGTGGTGCACTTACAGTAAAAGCAGTCACCTACTTCTACCCACCATGATTATCGTGGCCTGTACCACGTGTACTAGGGATAAGCAAAAAAAAAAAAGCCTGTAGAACTTGAGACTTTTAATGGTATTTGTCGGGGATGAATATAGCTCATCGATGGGTGAGCCAATACAGTCAATAATGTAGTTTGGAGTTGCAGGTCAAAACCTGACTTTAATTGTATCAAATTTTTGTGGGATACTCATTTTGTTATCTACTGAGATAACTTTCTGCTGAGTGTATTAATACATAGATAGGGTTTAGATAGGATAAATTTGGTTAGTTTAGGTTATTTTAGCAAAGTATTATTGTAGCAAAGTATTTATTATAAAGGGTATTTTTTTTACCTTTTAGTTCTCCAATAAAATTATATACAAGAGGTATTTATAGGGAGAGAGATAATATAAAACTTATCAAATTACGAAACTATTATAGACGCGTAATATTCTTTTTAAAATAAAATAATTTCTACTGCCCTTACTGCAATGGGAAAATTATTTTAAAAATAATATTATGCGTCTAAAATAGTTTTGTAATTTGATAACAGATGGCGTGCTAGTGCATCGTAATAAAAACTTATCCCAAGGTAAAAATAATAATAATGAGAGTGGTCAGCCACCGAGGCATCTATGTTTTCCTTATTTGCAGATAAGATTCTGAGAACCCCTCATATCTGTGGTCGTCCATCCTGAGTCCAGTGATAATTGACAGGTGTCCCATGGAGCTTTCTGTGGTTGTAGAGCTACTTGACAATATTTTTGTCAACAGCAAGTAGGCCTAAAGTGTAATAATGCAATCAGAGACATTCATTATAACATGTTTGCAGATTTCAACAAATTTTAATAATTGTATTAAGTAGCTTAGATGCAAGCCCTTCCTCAGCACTCTAAAATAAGAGGCAAGAGGTATGTTTTTAAGTAACTGCAGACATTTTTTTTTTTTTTGCTTATCCCTAGTACACGTGGTACAGGCCATGATAATCATGGTGGGTAGTTAGCGACTGCTTTTTACTGTAAGCGCACCACATGTCTACACATGTGAAAGCAGTTCGACTTTGCACTTACAAATGTGCCAGAGCCCCGTTTGGTTACTTGCACTCGCTGGTGGGGTTGGACTTTTGCAAGAATCGGGGGGGCCATAGGAACATTTTTTTTTTTTTTTTAAACATAAAAAGTGTCCAATGCGGGGATCGAACCCGGGTCGTAGTGGTCGAAACCAAACGGTTTAACCAGCCTTCCTGCAGAAATGAGTATCTTATCCAAATTTTTACATTAGGTTAGGTTCAAGTAAGGCTTAATTTCAGATATGGCCTACTCTCTCTAGGTCTTTCATACCTTTACCTCTAAGTATATAGGCATTAAAATACTTAAATGGAAGAGAAATATTATGAACAGATGGCTTTCAGAAACAAAACTTTGCTTAAAAACCATTTCTGAGATTCCACCCTTCAGTTGTTGTTGTTGTTGTGTCCAAAGAAGAGTCTCAGATGTCTCCATGCATCTCCATCACAGCAGCAGCAATATCCACTATCTTGGGTGTGTAAAGCTGCTGCTCTGGGTCTAAGTCAATTTTCTGCAAGGCTGCGGCCATTGCTCTTCATTGGAAAAAGGGTGCCGTTGCCACGTTAGTCACCTTGGAAACGAACCAGAATTTGGTCGAATATTCCAAGGGTCCAGGGGGGACCGCAGGGAGGTGTGGTCGGACTTCTCCCCACCCTTCAGTGTAGCATATATAAGCAGAATGATTCAATACAGTATTAGAACTCTAAGAAGTGTGGTCTGGTAGATTAAATTAGCGAAATCACTGGGAGGGTTCACCACTGATGACCCACACACAAGCCTCCCAATATTTTTCCATCACAGTAAGGACAATAGAAGTTTGTTTTATGTGTAAAAAGAAACATTTGTGCTTTAAAGGTTTCATTTCCTATATATAGATGTGTGGTGCATTATTGCATATATTGTATATATTGCATATATTGTAAGGTAACAAGACCTAGTAAATTGATAAACTCAGTGGCATGTTGGCGATAGAAGCCTGAGAAATGAGTATCAACTCATAAGACTATAAATTGAACAAGAGTTGGGGCCTGATCTTATGTTTATTAACCCTAATATATAAAAACTAATCTAACCATAACTATTTATGATTTGGAAATACTAGGGTTGGTATATATAAGACCCAAACAGAAGACCTCCCAGTTTATACATTTAGAAAATACAAAATACATATATTTATATATTACTACATACTCTACATTGCTTTTTATTTACTCATTTAATTTCTTTTTACCTAAAATATTTTTAAAACACTTCTACTCTTTTCCAAAATATAAATTTAATAATCAAATAGGAAAATTAGGGCTATATGGAAGAAAACGATTAATTTCAAGGCTTATCGCTAATGCGCAGTTTTACAACTAAGAAAAAAAGTTTATTTTTTAATGTTGAGATATTCGTGATTACCTCGTCCAAATTTTATCGCTAATATTTGTCTTAAGAAGAGGAGTGTGCACTGAGTCTGACATTTAAAATACTAAAATACTAAGTTTACTAAGCGATTAAATACGTGGAAATATGTTAGGTAACCTATCTTTGACAAACGTTTTCATTATTTACATCGTCTTCTTTCAAAAAAACATTCGGTCAATGGTCATTTTAAAATTAATCGTAATATATCATCATAGAACTTTTTGAAAAATTATGCTTTTTCAGAGACTAAAAAGGCTATCTATGGTTATATATATATATATATATATATATATATATAATTAAAAAGGCATATATTGGATCAAAAAATAATTTATTTTACCAATATTTCAGCTGGCTGAACGCCAACCTTTATCAAGGTGTTATAACATTTTTAAAGTGTGTCAACAACAAACTCAGCGCCACATAACGTCAACAGCATTAAGTTTTTTAAAAATATTTTGTTATATTCAATGGGGAGAAAAATTTAATAAATATATTTATATTATGAACAAAAATAAATTTTGTAAAATATGGGTGTGAATAATTTGAAAATTAACAATAACGCCTATTTTATATTTTAAAATTATTTGTACTATGTGTAAAAGAATTTTCGTATGAAAATAAATAAAAATAACAAAATATATATAAAAGAAATGTTAAACTAAAATTTTTACAGAAAACACAAAGCGTAAAAATGTTTGAAAAGTTGGTAGAAATAAAATATAAAATATAATAAAATATATATGAAAAAACAATAGAAAAAAATAAAAGATAAGTGGGTCAGGTGTTGATATTAAAAATAAAGAAGGCATCTCCTGACCACGAGCACATGTGCTTTTTAGATGGCAGAGCGCCATCTAGTGAAGCAAAAATAAACTAAACGTTTATTTTGCTTGCTCCGTGATATTTGGCCAACCCAATTTCTTGACAAATCAAGAAAAGCCATCCACGAACGCGTTTCGCGCTGTTGCTCATTGCTCTACAGCTGTCCTTCCACGCCCTACCCCATCCTGACCATCCTGCTTCGAGGCGTGCCACCTGTTCGCAACAGCGCGAAACGCGTTCGTGGATGGCTTTTCTTGATTTGTCAAGAAATTGGGTTGGCCAAATATCACGGAGCAAGCAAAATAAACGTTTAGTTTATTTTTGCTCCACTAGATGGCGCTCTGCCATCTAAAAAGCACATGTGCTAGTGGTCAGGAGATGCCTTCTTTATTTTTAATATATATATATAAGGTGCCTCTTTCGCCAAGATAAACGTAAAAACTTGACGCAAACTTTGGCAAACTGAAAAGCGCCTACCTGGAGACCATGGTTTCGGGCTAATTGCCCTCTTCAGTCCAGGGTGTACTTTATTCCATGAGATCCACGAGGGATCTAATGGAATCTCCACAATCTGCCAAAGCGACCCGTCGCTGGACCCACAGGCGGAACAGGTGGCACGCCTCGAAGCAGGATGGTCAGCGGCCCAAGATCTTCTCGAGGTGGCGTAGCAGAGACCCAACTCCAATGCTGAAGAGGGCGGCGCCGAGGCGTCAGTCCTGCGTCACCCCGTTTAGAAGTAGGGAGGCCTTGGCGTAAACATACCGACCCAGATGGAGGCATCTGCTTCCCTGTAGAGGACAGCAACTCACCCGAGAAAAACAGATGGAAGATTCAGTTTATTCAGCAGAGCCAAGGGGAACTTCGCCGAAGTTCTTTGACAAGTCGAGGCTTTTCGACTCGGAGGGGCCTTTCCTCCATCTTCAAGGTGAAGAGAGTCATGCTGCTGCCGAAATCGCACATTGGTCCACACATCCTCCCAACGACTGACTCCCGGATACTCAGCGGCCGTCCGAGGTTTTATCGATGAACGTTTTCATTCAGTCGACAAACAGTTCTGACCGTAGCAGCTTTGCTTATTCAGGGAATTGTTGTAGGAGCTGGGTCTCCTATTCTTGGATCAGGACGAAACGGTGGTATGAATAGGCATGGTCAAAGATTTGGTAATGAATGAGGCGGTCGCAGAAGCCTGTTGGAATTAGGATCCTGTCTAAACGACGCGGCATCCGATAGTCGCGACACTAGTGTGCTCCAGCGCAGCATCAAAGGTGGCAGCGTTGACTAGGACGGCTTGATCCAGTAGCTCTGCGAGGGCTTCTACGAACCCGATGCCAGGTCACCGAGAATCTACGCACTTTCTTCACACTCATAGTTGCGATGGTTTGCAGCTGACGTGGAGACCCGTCGGACGGTGAGTTCGATGGCAGCAACCTTGTCAGGCCATATTAGCTGATGCCGGTGAACAACGACCCTAAACGCGAAGACGCAGGCGAGGTCTGATTCTACGATGGCCGTTGCGGGTGCAATGACAGAGCTGTAGCCGTGGCAGAGGTTTTCTACGCCGTCCAGGGACGTTGGTCTCCTGCAGGAAGAAAATGTCAATATCATGCTCCTTTAGAAAACAGCAGAACTGAATTCTCCTCTGAAGAGCGGCGACGCCGCGCACGTTCAAGATCGCAACAGGGAAGCTCATTTAGGTTGCCAAGGAGAGTTTCTGGAGCGTGATAGCTTCTTGTACAGGGTGTTTCTGGTGTTCCCTGTAAGAGTCCAAAGCGCCGTGGCCAAGAGGTCGATGGTCTGTCTCTGCTGGACGTACAATTAGGCAGAAGCTTCTCCATCATCTATTGTTGGCGAAGGCTTGGAGTAGTTATTCTTTCTTCAGCCCAAACTTCTGAACGCTGGTGATAACCGCAATTTACGTTTCGTTCTTCATAGGAACCTTCATTTGTTTTTGGGCCAAAGTCCGCCTCTCTTGAGATAGAGGAAGCTCCTAGGTGTGAAGAGTTAGAATTAAATCTACTTTTACCAGATAATTTCCGTCGCTTGAAGGAGGGTCAGCGACGGTATGGAGGTGGAGGAAGGGATTTCAGCGGTGTTGGCGCAGCTAGTGTGAAGGCTTGAGAGAAAGAGGCAAAGGGCTTGCTCCAGGCATTTGGGCGCGCAACAGGCTGGCGCTCAGATATAAGCAGATTGTTTTCTGTCATGCCAGTCTTTTGATGACAGTTGGTTCGATTGTGTCCTTGCCTATGGCAGAGAGAACAGCGGATCCCGTAGCTCACGTAGATTGGAGTGATGACACCCTTGGCCTTGATATCCAGGATTCTTGAAGATCTTAAAAACGTCACCTCTTAACTTCTTGTCTACTTCTCATATATAAACGTTTTCCAATAAGTTCTCGGATTTTAGGCATAAAGATAATTATAACTGATTTTGCTAATAAAAAGGCTTCTCGACGAGCGTCAGCCCATCAGGAATTGTTCAGCTTTATCATTTGTTAAACGATAGAAGTAACTCGGCCGTAAGGCTTGAGCGCCGCGATCAGGTTAGCGTCCGTTGCAAAGAACAGCACGTTGCCCAGGACGATGCACTCTTCCTTATTTCTCAAGGGAAAGGCTCGAAGTAGGAGCTTCCAATGTCCAGGCCCTCCTCGATGAGCTTCCCAGCAAGCTTCACCCTGGAGAGGACGACTCAGCTATGCCCCTTCATCTTGCTCAACTGGTAAACAAAGCCTTTTCCCAATTTCGCCTCCAGAGCCTTGAAGTACTGCGTTTGGCTGAATTCTGGGGAGAATTCCAGGTAGACACATTGGGCTACCTGACCGGCCGCCGACTTGGCTTGTCTCGGGGCTTGTTCGGGGAAGGGAGAACAATTGGCTTGGTGAGTTGCTGCCGGTGAACAACGACCCTAAACGCGAAGTCGCAGGCGAGGCCTGATTCTACGATGGTCGTTGCGGGTGCAATGACAGAGCTGTAGCCGTGATAGAGGTTTCCTACGTCGTCCAGGGACATGACGTTGGTCTCCTGCAGGAAGAAGATGTCACGGCCCCTTTTACTCTGATGACATGCCGCCTCTTCAGGGGTCCTCTTTCACTCATGGCTGACAAGAATGAAGCCATTGTTTTGTTTCTCCAATAGGAAATATTTACCTTGATCGTCGAGGTTGGCCCAGTCGAAGGGTTACCTGTTTGTATGCCTGTTGGCTTGTTGGCTGCAGCCCGGACGCGGCCTCCTTTTTACTCTGACGCCTATTCGGAGTGATTCTTTCGCTAATGGCTAACGATAACAAAGCCATAGTTTCCTTTCTCCATCAGAAGTTGTTTACCTTGGTCGACGAGATCATCTCAACTCGTCGAATGCTTGTTGTTCCAAGCTGGGATTCTTTATTACCACAGTAACTGCTGGGATTTGAGAGTCTCTGATGGCATCAGCAGGTAACGATGGTGAGTGGCTATCAACAAATACCATTGACATTTGAGGAGGTGGGAAATCACCCATTAAAAAAAAAGAAAATGTTAAAAAGAACGCCAAGGCTGGTGGGGCGAGCGGAAAGGAGCGCATGTGCGTATGCTCAAGAGATAGATTGAGATTGAAACTACTTAATTACATAACGTCCATATATATTATATAAGGTTAAATACAATATTGAATTATGGTGCACTGGCGCGCCATCTGTTATGAAAATTCGAAACTATTTTAGACGCGTAAGATTCTTTTTGAAATTAAACAATTTCTACTACCCTTACTGTAACTTTTTCCATTGCAGGAAGGGCAGTAAAAATTGTTTAATTTCAAAAAGAATCTTACGCGTCTAAAATAGTTTCGAATTTTCACAATATTGAAATAATATAGAGGGGCAGTTATTATTTATCGAGACATATAGACAATAGAAGGGTGAACTATTTGGTCAAAAATTTTATTAGTGTTTGTGTGAGAGGAAAAAAAAAAGACACACACACACAGAGAAGGGGGAGGGGGGGGGGGTAATAGTAATCAGATATAAATAATACTAGTAAATTAAATTTAATTGCCATCTATCGTTAAAATTTTACACAAATAAATTTACTGGCAATGCGTTTCTTTTAAATATCATCAAATATTATCTCTACAGACCTTACTGCAATGATATGAGTTATTGAATGAGAGGGCTTGGCTCATCAGTAGTGAACCCTCTCAGCGGTTTTTAATTTGACGAAACAGCTGAGAGGGTTCACTACTGATGAGCCAAGCCCTCTCATTCAATAACTCGTATCATTGCAGTAAGGTCTGTAGAGATAATATTTGATGATATTTAAATGAAACGCATTGCCAGTAAATTTATTTGTGTGTAAAATAAATAATACTATTTTTATTTTTCGAAAAAAATATATTATTTTTCATTTGTGAATTTATGTATATATTATTCCATGATTCAATCATAGATCTGTTGATGATATAATAAATATTAATAATTAATTACTGAATTAAACACATTATTTCCAATATTATATTTAAAAAAAAAGATTTTATGAGTGTTTGAAACATCATCAAATCAGATAATATGAAAATAAATGATCCGAGTGTATCTATAGCCGTACATGGCACATTTAAAACCAGAGAAAGAAAGAAGAATGAGGACCACACATACATCGAGTGGAAGTAGGGCGTTCAATATATAGGAGTAATCTTGGATCACCACCTGACTTTAAAAACATTCAAAATAGGATTAACCATGCAAATGAAGCCAAAAAAAAAAAAGATGATCCCTATTGTATTTTTTACTTATATCACGTAGGTATGTTAATTAACACAAAGCAATAACGCGCCATCTATACATATAAAATGAAAGGATTTAAAAGCACGAATGTTTCTTTTATACATAATACAAACTTCTACTATGGACATAAGCTTATAGGACAGCAGAACTACAACTACTGTAGTTCTGCTGTCCTATAAGCTTATATCCATAGTTGTCTTGAAAACCATTTCTGAGATTCCATCCTTCAGTGCTGCGTATATAAGCAGAATCGTCCAATACAGTATTAGAGCTCTGAGAAGCGGTCTGGTGGATTAAATTGGTGAAACCGCTTGGAGGGTTCACCACTGATGAGCCAAGCCCTCCCAATATATTTTTTCATCGCAGTAAGGGCAGTAGAAGTTTGTATTATGTATAAAAGAAACATTCGTGCATTTAAATCCTTTCATTATATATATATATGTTAATTATGGTGGGTAGAAGTTGACGACTGCTTTTACAGTAAGTGCACCACGTGTCTACACATGTGAAAAGCAGTTCGACTTTGCAATTACAAATCTGTCATAGCCCCGTTTAGTTACTTGCACTCGCTGGTGGGGTTGGAGGGTACATGCTTTTTCTCTACGTCAACTGAACTTTTTGTTTACTTCTTATGTATAAAAAAATCCAATAAGTTCTCGGATTTAAGATATAAAAATAATTATGGATGGTTTTACTGATTCTTTTAACTATAATTTAGATAAAATAAAGAATTGTGGCTACATACAACAGTAGCATTCCTGATACATTAAAAATGCGTCAGAAATTCGTTTTTTTTAAGGTTACTACTAGGGCTTTGGGGATATTTCATTAAATGTCATTCCTTATGTCACAAAGCATTTCCTTTTAGTACGGATTTGAATTTAGAAGAGAGGAAGAAGTCCTTAGCTGATATATCCGGGAAATAGGATGTGGTAGGATTTCTCAATTTCGTTTTTTCAATCCATAATCAAATTCGTCATGTGTGAACAGGCATTTTTTAAAAAGTAGAGTTCGCATAAAGCAAATGTTGCACGCTGGAGATATACATTGCTGTTGTGGTCATATATTGTAAGATTCAATTACCATTTGCCTATTTTCTGGCCCTTTTTTTTTTTCATAATGTCTAAATAAGGCAAATAAGGCTGTGCCTTCTGGAAAATACATCATGAATGTTCTATTTTTGTACAAGTAATTGATCAGCATAACTTTGTTTTGGAGTTTGAACATTCTTGTTTGGGGATCTAAATTCATCATGATCTCATCATTTTTGCAGATTGACGCTTGGTTTCAGGATCATAGCCGTAGACAAATGTTTCATCGCCCGTGATTATCTTATCCTTTTATTCCGTTCTTGTCATTTCCAATATGGTCTCTCAAGTTTTAGCCAACACAGCTTCTGATAGTTTGCGAGGAATCTCTTGGGATGAATTTAACTATCGTTTTTTTTAAGGTTTTAATATTCACTTATAATGAATCTAAGCATTGTCATTCAGATAACTTTCTCTTTTTACAATGCCCTTTAAGTGAATTGAGTATTTAAAAAAATATAAATTTGATCCTTCTTTATTACAATTTTGGTTAGTCTTTTACAAAATCGAACGACCTTGACGAAGATGATCTACGAATAATATGCAATTTCTCAATCTGTGTCTAACTACCACTCAAATATTTGTTTAAAGAAGTCATTTGGAAATCCTTTATTAATAACTAGACGAATGGCCCGGGCAACGCCCGGGGTTTACCCGAGTGCGAATATATTCTAAAAACGTTGACTTGGGTGGTCGCTATTAACAGGGTGGTCTGTATAGACAGGTGGATGTATCACACAGCTGATAACAGGGTTGTCTAGAGTGGTCGCTATAGACAGGGTGGTCTGTATAGACAGGTTTATGAGAGAGGCACAAACTTACAGGTTGTTGACGCCGCAACTCTATGTTATATGATAAGGAAAACGGAATAAGGAATACACTACGCAACTTTATTTCTAGTATTTCAAGTTTAAGAATAATTGAAATTCAATGAGTTTACACTTCAAAAAATTCTCCAGTATGTATCTATCTTTTTACAACGAATGAAGACATTAATACGCGAGAGAGAGTGTTTTTTGTTGCATCATGCTGTGACTCACACGACGACCCAAGGTCAACAGGGGTGGAGCAGCAAGCTTTAGCCTATCACCGTCTGGCGGCGCTGCTTGCGAGTTATATCTACAATTCTGCAAATAACTCTAAGGATATTCAAGATATTCAAGAAATTATTTTTCGAAAACCTTTCCGGGGATATACCTAATAATATCCCAGAATTTCATGGCGATTGGATGTATGGTTTTTGAATAACAGGGTTGTCTAGAGGGGGGCAGGGAGGACACGTGTTCCCTTGCAGCCAATGAGCGCGCATTCTATCCGTGAGCTTCAGACAAACAGACAAACAGACAAACAAACAGACAGAATAAGGCAAATATATAATTACGAATAATACAATTGGAGCTTTGAAATAAATTATATGGAGTCATCTTTTGGGCCTGTTTATTCCCCATCAAGACTACGTATTGGGATTGTAGGGACACCTATAGCAATTAGAAAAGGATTTATTGTAAACAAATACAAGCATCTATAGCTTAAATATAATAAATGGAAGCTATAAAAAACACGAATGTTTCTTTTTTTTTTAAACACAAAACAAAAACTTATACTTTCCTTTCTGCGATGAAAAAATATATTGGGGAGTTGTTGGCTCATCACCAGTGAACCCTTCAAGCAGCTTCGCCAATTTAATCTACCAATTTTCCTCGCCGAAAGGACAGTAGAAGTTTGTTTTGTGTTTTGAAAAAAAAAAAAAAACATCGCGTGTTTTATAATGCTTCCATTTCTTATGTATAGATGGCACATTGTAATAGCTTCTATAGCATATTCCATAAAATAATCCCTTGGATCAAAATTAAAATACGAACATTAGGTCTCCAGGGGAAAGTTTCTTTTAAAAATAATTTTAGTTATATTGTATATGATAATCTGTTTTAATTTACATCGTGAACATCATAAGGTATTGTAGAAGGATATTTGAAAATTATCCAACATGTGTTTTTTTTTTTTTTTTTTATGAAAAATTGAAATTTATTTTAAGGAGAAATAACGATTATTTCTAACCTTAGGGATGAAGTATGAAAGGATGAATTGTGAAGAGTAATGATAAACGAAAAAATAAAGTGTCCAGGGATGGGAATAAGGTATAGTTATTCTTATATTCAGAAAGATATAGTAATAATCATTTAACATTTTATTGCTATATCATAAGATATTAATTCGCATAATTCTGATACTTTCATTTTAATATTTTTTATATCACCACACATATATATGTTCCAGGCTCAATCGAAATTTAGCTTCCCAAAATAAGATTTTAATACACATTGAAAATGAAATTTAAACAAAAAATATTTATTCATTGAAGTAGAGACTGTAATTTTCAATTACAACCAGCCATCTTTTTGCCAGGTTTTAAATTTTTTGGCGATGCTATTCTCGGGGTTTAGAGTCGAAAAAGTCACGGCAATCAATTTCAACTTCTTGGAATGTTTCAAAGTGTCTTCCCTTAGAAATGTAGTAGCGTAGAAGTGTAGTAGTGTACAATACCGTCGATGTTCCACCATAAAGACAACATTACTTTATGGCCAAAGATATCCTGTTTAACTACAGGTTTAGCCTCTTGATCACAGGGTACCCATTGTCTTCTTGTATTGGGGTTACGAAGATAGGTCCACTTTTCATTCCCAGTTACAATCCGCTTCCAAAACCGAAGATCTTTCGGGTTTTCTAACAATCGTTTACAGATATCGACTCGCCTCTGGGACTGGGCTATAGTCAGGTCGTGGGGATCTTGTCTTGGGCGTTTTCTAGCAAAGTGCAGCTTGTTCACAGTTCGGTTGATCGTATCTTTGGATGGTCCAAGTCTCGCTGACATTTCACGCGTAGATTGTTGTGGGTTGTCCATAACCAGAAATTGTAGGGTCTCAATATCCGTCACATGTGGCCGTCCCATTCGAGGTTTATCCTCAAGGCTGACGTCGTCTTCTCTAAATATCTTGAACCATTTTGAAGCTGTTCTTCTATTGACTATTCCTTTCTTTTTCACTTCGCATATTTCTTTTGCCACCATATTTGCATTTAGCCATTTTTTCCCCAAAAGAAGCGCAATAGTACTCGAATCGTTATTTTTTTATCTCACATTCTTTATCTCTCTACTAGAATACTTAAATGTTATTCTAAACATTATATTACGTTATTTTAATAATCTGGACACGCTCATCGAGCATGGGACCGAACCTTTATTCATATTGATATATCGTTTTGAAAATAGAGCAATCCATACTTAATTCATTAGATAATAAAAGGCATATATTGGATTTAATAAAAGATTTATTTGCCAATATTATAAGTATACAAAAATGTAATGCCTCGATAAAGGTTGGCGTTCAGCCAGCCGAAATATTGGCAAAATACAACAACAACAAAAAGCCTTTATTTAGGGTCACTGACCTTATACAGGATTCACCAGAGGTATGCATAAGAAAAAAGCAGTGAGGCAAAGGAAACAACGATATAGACAGAAGAAAAAAAAAAAGAGGGAAGCAAGAAAAACAACACAAAAAGAGTAGCAGTAAGAAAGTGAGGAGTGAGTGTCAATATTGGCAAAATAAATCTTTTATTAAATCCAATATATGCCTTTTATTATCTAATATTGATATATCTATATATATATATA
This sequence comes from Cordylochernes scorpioides, assembly GCA_030710605.1. NCBI lineage: Eukaryota > Metazoa > Arthropoda > Arachnida > Pseudoscorpiones > Chernetidae > Cordylochernes > Cordylochernes scorpioides. The sequence continues at coordinate 219,921 of CP092876.1, read as the reverse complement.
AATGAATGTCTGTGTGTCTGTCTGTGTGTGTGTCCTCTATGGATTCAAAAACCATACATCCAATCGCCGTGAAATTTTGGGATATTATTAGGTATATCCCCGGAAAGGTTTACGAAAAATAATTTCTTTAATATCTTGAATATCCTTAGAGTTATTTGCAGATTTGTAGCTTTAACTCGCAAGCAGCGCCACCATTGAGACGGAGATAGGCTTTTTCAAGAGGGGGAGTAATGTTAGGAGAGAGGAGCGCGTCTCGAGGCGGGTGCTCACGTGTCACTGTTAAAAACCTATTTGTTTTGGCTACATCTTTTCCCGTGGACTTAACGATAACTTTTCTAAAACTTATTTCAAATTTCATGTATAATTATTTTTACATCATTTAGTTTAGTATAATTATTTACTATAATTTCCTATCGTTCAATTATTATACTTTTTGTTCTTAAAGATTATTTAAGACAATAATCTTTAATTAGAAAGTGCTTTGCCAAAAGTTTGGAGTGGGGCAGACCCCGTGCGAGAATGGATTCGCCCGGCCGCCGGCCGACAGTCAAAGTACCCACCGACCAATCAGGGCAGAGTTGGTGACACAGCTATGCCAAGTAGACAAGAAAAAAAGCCTCGCGGGAGCTTGCCCAAGATGACCTCCGGGAACTTCGTCCATCTTCCATAAACGACCATGAATTTATTCAACCTTATCGAGTATTTTTCAAGGGACCGGGAAAAAATGTTCACTAGATAAAACGATGATTTTGTAATGTAGAAAATTAGGAAAGACAAAATTCAGAATGACACGGCACACAGGGACCGGGAAAAAATGATCACTTTATCAGTTTCAAATTATCAAAATATATCTATTTCTTTTTATAAGTCTATAGAGAATTGTTTTAACAAATGTTCGTTAGACAGACCTTTACTCGGGTACCGATTAATATTGAATTTATTCAACTTATCGAGTATTTTTCAAGGGACCGGGAAAAAATGTTCACTTTATCGAGAGATTCGTTAGACAAACCTTTACTCGGGTAAAACACGGGCAAATGTTCGTTAGACAAACCTTTACTCGGGTAAAACCTCGGGCGAAGCCGGGTACGTCCGCTAGTATATTTATATAATTTTTATTTTATATTGGGCTTCCGATTTGGGAAAAAGAACGTTTGATACAACCAGGTATATAAAAATTTAAACTATCCCAATATTCTTAGCCTTGAAGAAAGGATAGTAGAAAATTGCTTTAATTTAAAAATAGCTTCTATTAACTTTATTAACATCCTATAACGCGATATCCCAAACTCAGGGATATTTGCGCCAATACATTTCTTGACATCATAACAAATTGGCTATATACAAGGAGAAAGGTCAAGGAGAAAAAGACAAACATACAAAAGCAATTCTCTCAAAATTTCCTTCCCTCTCTTTCCTAGTTCAAAAGAATGTATATATATATCTATAAAATATTGATTAAAACTTTTATATATATTTTTTCTTATCTACGAATTCATGTAGCTGTCCGATGCCACTAAATTTTCTTTCCCTATAATCCCGTAAAATTGGGCATTCCAGAAGTAGATGTTTCGAGTCTTGAATTTCTCCTCCGCAGAAGCATCACTTCACCCCGCCGATAGTTGCCAAAAATTTCCCCAAATTTCCATGATCAGTGATAAATTGGATATTATAAAAATCTGGACGGAAATTCTATCACTATAATGCATGTATACACCCTTTTTTTCTTTAGATGAAGGACGTAAAGGGTCAAAACTCTTATTTTCTTCATTATAATGAATAAATCTCTTGAAATATCTTGAGATATCATTCAACCAGCATGTATCATCCACCACGCACGTATATTTTCAAAATTTTGTTTTACAAACAAAAATAATGTAATATATTTTTCTCTCAATATATAATAAGTATTTAAAATATGTATATAATAATGTATATATAAAAATTGTATTTATTATTAAGTTGTTAACGTGATAATCCTGTTGAAGGACGGACAAGTCCGAAAGCTTGAAAATAAAAAGTTGCACAAGAATCATAACCCTGGAAGCTTCATTTATTTTATAATATTGAATAATTTATTTATAATGATAAATGATGGATAATATGGATTATTTTAAATGTCTTTTTCTCTTGAGGTTTGTTACCGCCAGAAGCTTCAGTGACATGGTGCTATCACACAGCTATCGCTGCTTTCACCAACCTTGACCTCTGACACAACTCTCTCTCTTTGATTGCCAGCCTGCCCGAGATGTTAGGCCAACGGACGTTATCTGCATCAGATTGACTTGTTAAATGTAGCTAATGTAGCCCAGTGGGTAGTAGAACTTGTGTAGTTCTGACATTCTTTTCTCTTGTATGATCTATATAATGTTTGTGAACCCTGTTGAACGTCACGGAGTAAAGGTTTTGATTGTAGAATGGATATATTTTTGAAATTTTGATATTGTATTGTATCTATACCAAGAAATAGTGCTGACTATAAAATTTTTCGCAAATAGGTTTGCCTGTTGAACTCTACGGAGTAACGGTGTTGATTGCAGAATGGATATATTTTTCAAATTTTGATATTGTATTATATCTATACCAAAAACTAGTGCTGGCTATCAAAATATTCGCGGATAGGTTTGCGATTGCCTGTCCTATACCTGTATCAGTCTTAGAATGGTCTTCAATCTGGATTAATAAGGTGTAATAGATTGCTTGGATATTGAGAACACTATTGGCTTTAAAATACGTTATTTTAAAATCATTATACGCATATATGTCATATATAATAGTCACATATAGAAAATGTGTCTATCTTGTAAAGATGTTTAAATAGAAATCTGTGAAGGAGTATAAAGAGAGAAAGTTGGTTAGTGAGATAAGACCTTGGCAACCATGTTGTCTTGCCTTCTTATATAATGGTCGTTATATTCTGAGGACTTAGGGATCATTGCTCCATCTCGCTTGGGGAAGAGTATCAAATCCTTGGGATTTGATGATCAGGGGCCAGATCTCTTCGACGCCTTCTCCATGTCAGTCGTTCTCTTGGTGGCGAACCTCGGACTTACTGGTCTACTCCTCACAGGTTCTTACTCTTGGATCCTATGGGCGTTATTTGACACTCCCACCTTGACTGCTCGCAATCCACCACATGTGTAGCTGAAAAGTCGATATATCTCAAATCTATGCTTGTTTTTTTTTTTTTTTTGAAGTTGTGAGTTGGAAATAAAGGCATTCAGTAAAAATACACTAAGATTACATTAAATCGAAAATTTGCCATAACTAGGTTTAAAATAGATATGAAATGGTATTATTAAACAATATTTCTGCATTTTAAAAGTCTATATCCTCATATTGTGGTTTTAATTTCTTTATATCAGATTCTCTCATACTGCACTATGCTTGCATGTTTTAGTCCATGAAAATTTTAAACCATATGCATAATCGTGAAAGCTTGTCGTTAACTTATTTATAATGTTGATATATATAACACAATATTTCGGTAATTTTTATTATTAAAACATTTTTAATTTTTTTGGTTATCAAACAAACTTCTACAAACTCCTCTCCTGTCAAAACACTGATATATCGTTTAACTTGCGACTAGGTTATCAAAGGATCTGGTTTATTGAGAGGCTCCACTGCATTATTACCAACTTGAACTTTTAAGGCGATTTCAATAATGTTTACAAACTTAAAAATTAGTGTTCCTATAAATAAGATGAGAGAATACAATAAAATTAACGATTTCAACAATGTTTTATTGAATTGTTTAGATGTATATACAATTTAGAGTAATTATGTTAATTAATGTAAAAAAAACTCTTAATGTAATTATAGATCTTAGAGTATTTCTTCAACTTCTATAAGATAATTATTATGATTTATTTAATTAGTAAATTTGGTTTATAACTATTATTTGTTTATATTTATGACTTATATAGTTATCGCTTTTAAGAGTGAATGTTCTCCAAAAGGATAGAGGGTGAGAGGATTGAAAAAATGAGATGAAGAAAAGTTAACATTTTGATGTAAAGAGAACTCTGATATTGAAATTACTATACGTAAATATATATTTATTTGAATATTAGTTATTATATAAATATAAAGATGTAGAAAATGAAATGGTTGGAAATTTTGCATTCAGTATAAATTTTGGGTGTCTCAATTAAACTTTTTAAAGCAAAATTTCTTACTTTTTTATGGTGACTCTCCATTGATCAATTTCAGCCACAATCTATATTCTGTTTAATGTTGTAAATTGAGAGAATATTCCGGAAAGAGGAAAGAAAAAGCACCGGAGAGAGACAAATACCAACCAGTTGAAAGGTGAAAAAAGACCTTACGTGTTAAAACTTTATTCATGTTTTCTTTTCAGCAACCACTTTTTATTTCTGAGAATGTAAGCAATATCGTGACTTAGAAACCTGTGAATTGAAGGTTTTGGGTTATCCATTGAATGAATATAAGATCGTGCGCTAGAGTAACTACTTGCCGATTCCAATTCTGTACCAGGTTTTGTACCACGCGCTACCATATATGCCTCCTTGAATTATATAATGGGTGGTATAGGCAAATTATATATTTCAAGAGTATCAGGAAAGTGTAGTGGGGATTAAGGAAGGTTCAATTTTGAATGTACGAAGCTGATAATGTTTGGAAGTGTTAACAACGTAAAGATATTAGAGGAACTTGAGGACAGGAGTTGTCAGACTTACTGAAGTTGGCGATGGCCACATGGCCCTCTGCCCGAAGTGTCCTCAGCATACGGTGGGATGATGGGGGAGGTCTGGGTGGGGCTGAGAATCCGAGGGACAGCAGGATTCTGTCGGGCAGGGAGTCCTCGCTGGCTATGGTCCCGAGCACCGCTAGCATCACCAGCAATCTCATACCGGCCGCCGTCTCTATCTGACGCGGCAGAGGGCGCGGCTAAACTAACTACGTGAAACTGACTTAGCTAGTGCTTCCACAACACGCAGCTCACGTCAAGGTTGGCCCATGGAGCTGACCAGGCTATTACACCCACGTAACTTGGCGTTTTTTTTTTTGGGAACGTCTTACTTATGTAACCTAACGTTTTCGGTGGCGTGTCTACATTATATATTCTTAGCTAGTTCTTCCATACCAACGTTACCTAACGTCCTTGTTAGCGTGTCTACCTTATACCTATATAGCTAGTTTTTCCATACCCACGTAACTTAGCGTCTTTGTGGGGGGAATGTCTACATTACATAGCTAGTTCTTTCACAACTACGTAACTTGGTGTCTCTGTCGGGTGGGATATAATTTACCTAGCTATCTCCTCCAAATACACTTCCATTCTCTTTGCAGACCAGGCCCGGTACCTTCTAGAGCTGGAGCCGAAGCTGTACAAGGGCTCCGTTTGGCAGCCAACGAAAATGGAGGGGCATATCCTGGCCGGTCTCTCCAGCGTACAACTCGTCGACAAGCTGATCGCGGACTGTCTCGACATCGAGAACACCTAGCACCATCCTGCGGGCCTTCATCTTGAGGAAAAGGGCCGAGCGAATTGTGCTAAGCAATGTGCTCTTCTTCGTGGAGGACGCTGACTTCATCACTGCTATACGGCCATACGGACAGGCCACGTCCATCATCCAGAAAATTATGTTGCTCGAGGACTCCTGCTGGGCTGATGCTTGTCGGAAAGCTTTTATCACTCTGCGAGACGGATTTAAGCTTCCCCAGATCCCTGCCCGGCTGGATGTCAAGTCCAAGGGAGTGGTCACACACATTCATTTGATCTACGGCATTGAGGGCTTACTGTGCTATAAGCAGGGACACAAACTCGCGAACTAAGACTGGTCTTCAGGAGGATAAGCTGGTGATTCTTGCGGATCCTCCTGTTGCAAGCACGAAAGTCTGGACCAATCCTCCCTCCACGACAAACGCCTCTCATATTGCAGAATTACCACCATCTGCTATTGTCATTGTAGATCGTCCTCCCAGCGGAGGGCTCTACCCAAAATCAGGGTAAACTTCAATTTCTCGAATTTCCTCAAAAAGTCCTTCACCTTTCCTCTTCTCAACGCGGCGAGGTAGGGCTATTCTTTAAGTAAAACATATTCAATAATTCTCTAGTAGATATGACATAGCCTGTATATATCTTGTAGTGATTTACGTGTGTGATGTTCTCTGTGTTCTTCCAGGGAGGCGTCGTTAAACTCCCTCCAAGAAACATGACCAGCGTCGCAGCTGTGGCCCCAGAGGCGAAAGCGGCATCTAAGATGTCCGCTGTGTGTCTAATGAAGGTAAACAGCCACAAATAACGCCGCAGCTGAGACCTCAACCAAATATCTAGTGTCCTCTCAATAAATTTTAAAATAAAATAAATCGTTTCATTTGATAGATATATTTGTTGGAAGAATATTTATCAAAAATTCGCCTAAAATTGTCATTTTGCTAATACTCAAATTGAATGTTAATTTCCATGTTTAATATACACAGGATATCAAATGTGATTTTGAAAAAAAAAATATTTTATTAAAATAGGAAATGAAAACATTAAATCACGAATGTTTCTTTAACACATAAAACAAACTTCTACTGTCCTTACTGCGATGGAAAATATTGGGAGGGCTTGGATCATTAGCGGTGAACATTTTTCAATCACATTAAAGACAGTAGAAGTTTTTTATGTTCAAAAGAAACATTCGTGCTTTGATGCTTACATTTCCTATTTTATTGTTTGCAGAAGATCATTGCTCGATGTAAATATTTATATGTGATTCTACTGTCCTATAAGCTTATATACATAGTTTACTTAAATAGCATTTTTGAGATTCCATCCTTCATTGCAGCATATATAAGCAGAATCGTCCAATACAGTATTAGAGCTACAAAAAGCGGTCTGGTAGATTAAATTGGCGAAACCGCTGGGAGGGTTCACTACTGATGAGTCAAGCCCTCCCAATATTTTTCCATCTCAGTAAGGACATTAGAAGTTTATTTTATGTGTGAAAGAAACATTCGTGCTTCTTAAATGCTTTCATTTTCTATATATAGATGGCGTATTATATTGGTTCATATATCACATTGAAATAAAACTATTTTATAAATATATAATTCTATGATACATTTAAACATTCAAAATATTACATATACAAATCAACTCTAGGTGAATGTGTGTATAAAAGAGGGTTATTCCAATGTATATATTTGTTAACTTTATGTGTAAAAATTGTTCATTTCGAATTTTTCTACATGTGATTCCTTCCACTATCTTACGGCCTTTATTTTTCAAGAATGAAATACCTCTTTTATTTTGTTAGTGATGATTGGAGATACTTCACACCGTTTCTACTGAAATTCGTTGCAAGTTTTTTTTTTGTTAAATATCATTAATGTATATTAAACTTTTTGCAATATTTTTGTACTTTAGGAAACGGATACATGATCTTCTTTGATTCTGCAATTTTGAAGCGAGAAAAGAAATAGATTTGAGGATAAAATATTCTTTAAAATCCTTCTCCCCTCCTAGTCCCATATGCAGCACATACATTATGATGACAAAGGAGGACTCCAGACTCCAACAAAAGATGACAAAGGAGGACTCCAGACCCCAACAAAAGATGCCAAAGGAGGACTCCAGACTCCAACAAAAGATGACAAAGGAGGACTCCAGACCCCAACAAAAGATGCCAAAGGAGGACTCCAGGCTCCAACAAAAGATGCCAAAGGAGGACTCCAGACTCCAACAAAAGATGACAAAGGAGGACTCCAGACTCCAACAAAAGATGACAAAGGAGGACTCCAGACTCCAACAAAAGATGACAAAGGAGGACTCCAGACTCCAACAAAATATGACAAAGGAGGACTCCAGACTGCAACAAGAGATGAGAAAGGAGGACTCCAGACTTCAACAATATATGACAAAAGAGAACTCCAGACTTCAACAATAAATGACAAAGGAGAACTCTGGACTCCAACAAGAGATGACAAAGGAGGACTCCAGACTCCAACAAGAGATGACAAAGGAGGACTCCAGACTTCAACAATAGATGACAAAGGAGGACTCCAGACTTCAACAATAGATGACAAAGGAGGACTCCAGACTCCAACAAGAGATGACAAAGGAGGACTCCAGACTCCATCAAGAGATGACAAAGGAAGACTCCAGACTCCAACAAGAGATGACAAAGGAGGACTCCAGACTTCAACAATAGATGACAAAGGAGGACTCCAGACTCCAACAATAGATGACAAATGAGGACTCTAGACTCCAATAAGAGATGAGAAGGAGGACTCCAGACACAAACCCCAATAAAAGATTACAAAGGAGGAATACTTGGTCTCTGACATTACATGTGTTGTCATCATAGAGGGATTAATGTCCTGGCTATGTGGACATAGTGGCTAGTAAAATCAGATCTCTGAAATTACATAATTGGTCAATACAGGACTGCTGATGCTATTAAAGAACTCTAACGATGTTACAGTAAAGATAATAAAATTGTCCATGTTCACTGTTCACCAAGTTAGTCCATTGTAGCCAGAAGTCCCCAACGCTACCTTTTACCAATTGTTGCAAATAACTCGAGCAAAGCGCATCTAATCGATCCAAAGCGAACCAAAGCGAATCAAAGCGAACCAAAGCGACTAAGCGAAGAAATGGGCAATTGCCTTAAAAGTGAGTGACACCATTTCATCGTATGTTTGACATTGATCTCTATTGATTATCGACAACACAAGCTATGAAGAATGTGAAGATATTAAGATCCTCACAAAAGATTGAATTCTTTGTGTCTCGTCAATATCGGCTGAGACATTGTCGCAATTTTGATTCGAATGTACACCAGCTTCTTGAATTGATATAGAATTCTATCAAAACATTTTCATTTTTACAATTGAAACTATAAATATATTTAATAACAAAATTCAAAATCAAAACTTAATCTATTTTAAAATTGTAATAAATACTCCTACAAAAATCCTAATTCCTCCAAAGAAAGTGTTTAACGATGTTGATATACCTTAAAATGTACTATATAGATATTTTAAAATAGCTCTTGATTGCTTGTGATGCATTTATGGAAACATTATCACGCTATTTCAAAGAGTCATAATGATTTTGTTTTATGTTACATGAAAAATTTGCTACGCTCAACATAAAAGTTCACATTAAAATTTGTATAAAGCGGCAAACTATTTTGATAAGAACACTTTTTGACACCAATGAAACTCTCTACTTACTGTGTATAATGGAAGAAATTTCACTCTCTTCATTTCTGTTATATTATTTTGTAGCCTCATCTGATATAACGTCAAATATTTAATCATTTGTAAGTTCTAAGATATATATTTGAACAAGATCTAATGATTCATTTGAGTTTTTTTTTAAAGAGAGAGAGAGATGGTTCAGAACTATGTGTACATGAGTCTGAACAAGCTATATAACTATCTATCTATAACAACATAGCTTATCTATATCACCTTGTGTATTTATAGTTTACATGCTATAACCACTGTATATACCACAATGTGCGTGCGTGATTGAACAAACTATATAAAAAAAAAAATGTATCTATTATTCCTGTAGAAGGGCAGCTTGCGCCCGAAAGCTCGAATTGATTTTTCAAATAAAGAAACTTATCCTTCTTGAATCTATTCGTTAATATATATAATTATCACTCAAAAATAATAGCTTGTATCCCTACACGCGCGGTTTACATTTCATAACTACCATATATAACTCCACTGTATCTGCTTTTCACATGTGTAGACATATAGTGCACTTATACAGTAAAAGTAGTCGCCTACTTCTACCCACCATGATTATAATGGCATGTACCACGAGTACTAGGGATAAGACACAACAAAAAATACTTTTGAATGTTTGGCGAACCTTATTTTCACACATTAACGATATAACTTTATAAAAGCGTATCAAAATGGGTCGAGAATCTGAAAGAGCGTTTATTTAGCGAGGGATTAAAGTTTTAATGAATAATTTTGTTACAAATATTCAATTTGACATCAGATATATTATTATGGTCAATCGTGAGAGATAATATTTGTTAAATTCTTTTCAACATATTGTTTGTCGGCAAACAGTATTCCTGTCTCCCAGAGTTTCATGTTTATAGCTAGAATTTTAATTGTATCGTGTTGGAACTTCTCATGAAAATTTTCACGACTATCATCCTTGTTTTTATCTTCCAGTAATACCTTTATCCACTCTGAGTGTCGGACAAGACCTGCTGGTTTTCCTCTTTCAACCGTCTCTCCAATATTCTTCAAATTAAAGATACTTCGGCCAGTAAATCTTTTTAAAAAAATACTGGCCGAAGTATCTTTATTTTGAAGAACTATGAATTTCGGCCAGGCAGCCTCTATCTCTCCAGTATTACTTATCAAAGCGCGATCATTTTATAAAAACTTCATTGTTTAGTTTGTCAGTATTCTGAGCACATATAGAAAGTCTGTCGAAAACAATGTCTATATTCATAAGAGTACAGGTATCTCGGAGTCATATGTATTATTACTCGTCAAATGAAACATTTGATTAACTGTATTTATTTAATTAACGAAGTCTTTGTGATGTTTAAATATTTTACTTTGTTGAATGCCATTTCCCTTGGACTATTCTTGTCTCTACGTTTCTTAGAACTTGTATTCTACATTAAAAACTCTTGGATTGCGAAAATTGAAGCAGTTATATATTGAAGAGTTTGGGTTTTTATTAAAAATAAATAGATATTGACACCAAATATATTGGACACTCGAGTTGTCTTAGAGGAGGGTCACTGACTGTCTTACAAGATGGTCATTCATTGTCTTTCAGGGTGGTCACTGATTGTCTTACAGGATGGTCACTGACTGTCTTACAGGATGGTCATACATTGTCTTACAGGATGGTCACTGATTGTCTTACAGGATGGTCACTGATTGTCTTACAGGATGGTCACTGACTGTCTTACAGGATGGTCACTGATTGTCTTACAGGATGGTCACTGATTGTCTTACAGGATGGTCACTGACTGTCTTACAGGATGGTCACTGATTGTCTTACAGGATGGCCACTGATTGTCTTACAGGATGGTCACTGATTGTCTTACAGGATGGTCACACATTGTCTTACAGGATGGTCACTTATTGTCTTTCAGGATGGTCTCTGATTGTCTTACAAGTTGGTCACTGACTGTCTTACAGGATGGTCACTGACTGTCTTACAGGATGGTCACTGACTGTCTTACAGGATGGTCACTGATTGTCTTACAGGATGGCCACTGATTGTCTTACAGGATGGTCACTGATTGTCTTACAGGATGGTCACTGATTGTCTTTCAGGATGGTCACACATTGTCTTACAGGATGGTCACTTATTGTCTTTCAGGATGGTCTCTGATTGTCTTACAAGTTGGTCACTGACTGTCTTACAGGATGGTCACTGACTGTCTTACAGGATGGTCACTGATTGTCTTACAGGATGGTCACTGACTGTCTTACAGGATGGTCACTGATTGTCTTACAGGATGGTCACTCATTGTCTTTCAGGATAGTCACTGATTGTCTTACAGGATGGTCACTCATTGTCTTACAGGATGGTCACTCATTGTCTTTCAGGATGATCACTGATTGTCTTACAGAATGGTCACTGATTGTCTTACAGGATGGTCACTGACTGTCTTACAGGATGGTCACTCATTGTCTTACAGGATGGTCACTCATTGTCTTACAGGATGGTCACTGACTGTCTTACAGGATGGCCACTCATTGTCTTACAGGATGGTAACTGATTGTCTTACAGGATGGTCACTGATTGTCTTACAGGATGGTCACTGATTGTCTTACAGGATAATCACTCATTGTCTTTCAGGATGGTCACTGATTGTCTTACACGATGGTCACTCATTGTCTTTCAGGATGGTCACTCATTGTGCTACAGTATGGTCACTGACTGTCTACAGGATGGTCACTAATTGTCTTACAGGATGGTCAATCGTTGTCTTACAGGATGGTCAATCGTTGTCTTACAGGATGGTCACTGATTGTCTTACAGGATGGTTACTGATTGTCTTACAGGATGGTCACTGACTGTCTTAGAGGAAGGTCACTGACTGTCTTACAGGATGGTCACTGATTGTCTTACAGGATGGTTACTGATTGTATTACAGGATGGTCGCTGATTGTCTTACAGGATGGTTACTGATTGTATTACAGGATGGTCACTGATTGTCTTACAAGTTGGTCACTGATTGTCTTACAGGATGGTCACTGACTGTCTTACAGGATGGTCACTCATTGTCTTTCAGGATGGTCACTCATTGTGTCACAGGATGGTCACTGACTGTCTTACAGGATGGTCACTCATTGTCTCACAGAATTCTACTTGTAGAGATCTCTGTTGCATATAATGGTTGTTTTGAATATTTCAATATAGTCGATAAGACGATGATGGTATGACTGGGAAGCAGTTGTCCTTTACGCTGAAGTTGTGTTCAATATCACAGATATATAAGATTGTACTTGTATATAGCCATCGTATTAAAGGCTGAAGTTGTCTTGGATTGGAGCATTCTTCCTGATTACATTGAAGAGCTGAATGTGATATTTGTGTGCAGGACCCCCTCCAGTGGAGGGGCCACGAAAGACGGTGAGGTTCGCCATGCTGGCCGAGGTGGAGGTGTACGATAAACGTATGCCTCCCCTCTTTCACCACGTGGCCCGCGGCCAACAAGTAAGTTCCCCCCACTGATATTTCTGTGGACATTGTGGCAATGATGGCGTGTGGTTGTAGTTTGTTCGCCAAGGGCCGGAGACCACGGCGGCCAGGAGATTCTGGTGAGTGCTCTTATTTACTTTGTTCAAATTGGCCTTTCATAAAACTGCGCTTACTTATAGAACTGCGAGTCTCAATTTCTGTATTATTTCATTAAAATCCCTTTCTATTAGGTCAGCTTTAGTTATTGATTTACTTACGTGAAGTTGAGTGTGACATTGATTATATCCAATTCGTAAAAACACAAGTTTTCGGTTGATATGCATACTAAAGAGTAAATTGCTTTTATATTTTCAATAAAAAAGAAAATAAATATCGTTTAAATATATTATAAATTAATTTAAGTGAGCTCTAACCCTCGGATTATTGTTTTTTCTGTATTTCTTCAAAGTTCGATAGAGACGAGACGTGTGATTTTTATTTGTTGAGAATTTCACATAGAAGCGAATGTGCTGCTGTGTATGCGTTTGGTGCACATAATGAACTTTCCTTTCATAGTCTGAGATTTCTTACTTATCGAAAAGTATCTAAACTATATAATAGAGCCATGTGTGAGTGAATATATGTAAATTAGTTCTATATTATTGTTTCAATATACATTATAAAACCATGTCCGACCCACCAACCAAGTACTACATGTGCAGGCCGCCCTGTGGCTCATCAAGTGGCGCCAGCGCCGGCGGTCCCAGGAGCGACGTAAGTACTCCACACTTTACATACTCAGAATTAATTTACATTACAGAACTATATATACATAAGTTGAGATTCTCCGCCAGGTGGCCAAAGGGAAAGGTTGCGTGAAACGACAGCTCCTGCTAGGTAATTTATTTTTAAAGCTTTTTCGCCGTACTTTATAAAAAAGAGCTATTTTTTTATTGAGGTGATATTGGTAAATTTATATCTTCATAATATGAGGCCAATTGTAATTCTTATCATAATTTATTTAAATTTACAGCGAAACAAGCTTCGCACAACTTTTATCTATGCAAATTTTGATTCGTGTGAAAATTGTGCAAATTATAGTTTGGCAGTGGATCTGGGTTATGTTGAGAATCTGAAATTCAAGATTCAGATTCAGTACAGAAGGTCAAAGCTTAGATGTATAATTTTGATGTTATTACTGATATCTGGCATAGAGCAAAACCCGGGACCTAGGCCCACTAGGCAAACTACGCTCGAGTCATGTAAGGAAGGTGATATTCGACAATTGATTGGTGCAATCTCAAATAAAATGGAGAACTGGGGGGATAAACTGATATCTGGCATAGAGCAAAACCCGGGACCTAGGCCCACTAGGCAAACTACGCTCGAGTCATGTATGGAAGGTGATATTCGACAATTGATTGGTGCAATCTCAAATAAAATGGATAACTGGGGGGATAAATTAGAGACAAGATTACTTTCTATAGAGCAAGGAGTCGATAAATTAAATCGACGTATACAACAACTGGAGAATACTATGGAAAACACGGTAAAATCTGTCTCGAAGAATTCTGAAAGGATCCAAGAAATTGAGAAAAGAATAGATTTCACGGAGATGAAAATGAGAGAAAGAAATTTAATTTTTTACGGAGTCGAAAAGAAAGAAAATGAAACAAGCGATGAATCTCTCGCAAAAATAAAACAGATAATTACGGATAATATGCAAATCTCCGAGAATATTAACATCCTTAAATGTCATCGATTATCTAAAAGGCCGAGCGCACCCCTACTGGTTGAAATACCCAAATATGAAGACAGAATAAAATTATTTAGGAATGCATTCAAGCTTAAGCAATTAAGGATTTACATAAATAAGGATTACACCTTAAAAGTTAGAGAACAGCGTCGATTGTTGATTAATAAGAGAAAAGAACTTTTGGCTAAAGGAATCTCATCTAGACTTCGAGATAGCAAGTTGATTGTGGGAAGTACTGTTTACCAAGTTATAAATGATAAGATCATGAATTCAGAAGGAAATGAGATATAGCAAACACTCAGAAAGGAACTGGAAGGATCACATCATATCTCTTTTTACAGGCAAGAAAATATCACCATCAATCACATATAGCTAATAGGAATGGAAAACTAAACTACTCGATTTAACAACTATTAAAACTTGGTCACAATTATGTAAATATTATGTATTGGAATTTTTCCAATTTATACGTTTTCCCTTTCATTAATTATTTAAAACAATTTGAAATATTTGCTATAACGGAAACTTAGTGCCAATTTGATCTAAAACTCGAGATCGAGAATTTCCAGGTTTACCAATCACTTGCCAGAAAAATCTCGGGTCAGGGAAGAAGCTCTGAAGACATCATTGTGGGAATTTATATCAAAAATAAACACATACTGGACAATGTTGAAGAGAAAACTAATTGGATTTCGGTTACTTAAAATGAACCCAAGCATAGATTCATTGCTGACTTGTATAACCTTCACGTATCTACCTCCTAACGAACTCCAACTAGAGAATATATATATCACGATCAAGATACACAATGGACTGGAGATAATTTATACGGTGAATTAAACATTCGCATCAACCACCTTGGAGACTTTCTTAACCTGCTGGATATCTCAACTTTATTGTCGCGAGATCTTTCCTCAAGAGATATAATAACATCTACCCATGATAATATTCTAGTTCCCCAGCAAGCCCCTTTTTTGCTTCTCTCTTCCTTGACACGTTGTAAATAGCATTATTGTAACTATTGTATATACCCTCTTCTACTTGGAGAAGTTGTATAAGACCAAAGGGTCATAACAGGTACTTTTGTTGTTGTTAATACGGCTATTCTTGTATGTACCCTACATTTCTGTGCTTGGAGAATCCGTGTAAGACTGAATTGTCTTAATAAAGCTTTTTGTTGTTGTTGTTGTTGTATATACATAAGTTATATGCCTATTATAATCCAATGTAGTAATAGGGACCATTCATATATACAGATTGAAGAGCCTCTGTTTTATAATAGAAAGACTTCAAAAGTTATGAAATTCAGTTTTAATAATTATTCAGTAAATCTCCATGTCACTCTACTTCTAATCCTAGGGTTCCATGAGGCGACACACTCTCTCGTCTTTATAGTTGGATTCAACAACAACAACAATAGCCTTTATTGGGCACACGTGCCATACAGGATTCACCCGGTAGGACAAAAAAAATAAATAAATAACAAATTAGCATCATAGTTATATACAAATATTGGGTATTGACCTCGACCAATTATCGAGTTGGATCCGGTGTCTGTGCTAAATATTTTGATTGAGCTGATTTCCAGTATTTATAAAAAGCGAATGCAAAGGGTCTGGATTTTACGACTTTTGCCATTAAAACATAAGGCGAATTGCTATTATAGCCGGTTTCTTGACGAAGAATTTCTCTCTCTTCTTCCATTGCCGTACAGTAGAACATGTAGTGTGGAAAGTCGAGACTAAATTCACCGTTGCATAAGGTGCATTTTATGGTCTTAGTTTTCAATAGTGAAACATGATTAATTCTCTGTACTGCAAAAAGGCTTCTTACTTGTGCAATGATTCTCTTTAAGGTTAGGGGGATATTGTCATTCAGATAGCATTCCATTGTAGGTGATGAATGAAAGTATTTATAGTGAGAGTAGAGTACTGATTTTCTTATTCTTACATAATCCAGCTGCAAGGACTGATCGGTTGCCGTTCTAATGATTAGGGGGATGTATCTTTGTAGAATATTGAAGTCTGTACTTCCAACAAGCCATGAGAAGCCGGTGTTGTTAAGTAGCTCTGTTATACTTTTTACCAGTCCGATATTCTGTTTTGAAGAAATTGAAATGTCCCACAAGTGTGCCAAACAAATTGAAGGTAGCCTGCTGCCGTCCATTTTCAGAATTCTAGTCCAGAATTTTAAAGTTAGTTTTTTCACTGTGATATCAAGAGAGTTTCTTCCTGTTTCGGCCCTCAAAATATAGCCCGGAGTATAGCTTGGAAGGCGCAGAAAACGTCTGAGAAAGGTATCCTGGATTCTATTTAAGATTAAGGCCTGATCATGTGCCCAGATTGGAGCCGCATAGAGTAGGACTGTCAAGATCATAGAATCCATCAATCTCATACTTGCTTATAGTTGGATTCATATATAAACAGTTCTTCTATTATTTAAAATTCGAGAAAAGAAATTTCTATTTGTAGAGGGACTTTAGAGTTGGCCTTTGTGACAAATGTTATCTCACTTAGGATTATAAGGTTAATATACTCAGCTCATAAATAAATTTGGGTATAAATGTCTCATATTACTATAGTGGATGTGTCATAACCAGAATCTTGTATTAATTTACATGTGTGTGATGTTCTCTGTGTTCTTCCAGGGAGGCGTCGTTAAACACCCTCCAAGAAGCATGGCCAGTGCCGCAGCTGTGGCCCCAGAGGCGAGAGCGGCGCTACAACCGGTCCAGTGTGCGGCCACTCAAGGCGACGGGACCTGTGGTGGCGAAGAGCCACGAGCATGACCAGCGCCGCAGCTGTGGCCCCAGAGGCGAGAGCGGCGCTACAACCGGTCCAGTGTGCGGCCACTCAAGGCGACGGGACCTGTGGTGGCGAAGAGCCACGAGCATGACCAGCGCCGTAGCTGTGGACCCAGAGGCGAGAGCGGCGCTACAACCGGTCCAGTGTGTGGCCAATCAAGGCGACGGGACCTGTGGTGGCAAAGAGCCACGAGCATGACCAGCGCCGTAGCTGTGGCCCCAGAGGCGAGAGCGGCGCTACAACCGGTCCAGTGTGTGGCCAATCAAGGCGACGGGACCTGTGGTGGCAAAGAGCCACGAGCATGACCAGCGCCGTAGCTGTGGCCCCAGAGGCGAGAGCGGCGCTACAACTGGTCCACTGTGCGGCCACTCAAGGCGACAGGACCTGTGGTAGACTGCCACAAACAACGCCGCAGCTGACACCTCAACCAAATATCTGGTGCCCTCAATAAATTAAAAAATAAAATAAATCGTCATTTAATGGAATAATTCTTAAACATTCTTAATATCCCTTTCAACTTCTCTCATAAATACATATATACGTTTGTTTGGAAATTATCAAATAAATCTATTTTTCAGATATTTGTTTAAATTTTGATACTCAAATGACTTGTTAAAAATTCATGTTCCATATAATCGCTGTCACTATATTTCATTTCTTCAATTTATAGCAAAAAAAAAAAAAATCAGGTTTAATATGAAAACCTTTGGAGAAGAGTCTATATAACAAAGGGCGTATCTCTCGGTCGTGGGGTCTCGGATCAGTTAAAGAAAAAAAAAATTTTTTCTTCAACAAGTACGCAAGATCGTCCTTTTTGATATAAACATGTTCAATGTATCGCCTTCTGACTCAAACTTAGAGAAATTATTATAAGTGTATGTTTGTTGTTGCTTATTCCTTCGTGCAAAGATTACATGATTTCCATGAGTTCATGCTCATCGAGCTGTTTGATATAAGCAGCGGCCTCTCCCATAGTTCCTGTTTAGGGCATATGGTTGCACCAGGTTGCGGCTTGGCAGACTCTTCAACCTTGGTTCTCTCCCGTGCTAGGTCTTGCTTCTCACCAGAACGTGTCTCAACCATCCTACAAATTTATATAAGCGAATAATGAGATAACTCTACTTTAAGTAGCCTCCAGAATAATTTATTTATTTCTCACATCAAAGAGAGCAGTGAAGTCACACGTGTATCTAAATACAAATGATGATTCTATAATACATATATTCTGTTTAATAAAATAAATAAATATGAAATATAATTTTGAATTTAAAATACATGAAAAATAATATTACAAATTAAAATAAAATAGGTTCATTAGCCATGATGCAACACTTCCCAGATAAAAGCTGAGCTAGAAGCGCAAGATGGAGATAGACGAGTTCTTCCTAACTACATGTTGGATGAGATCGACATAACATACGACCGACGCGGCTTGCACTGAGGGTGAACTCAACTCAACTGAAGTGAACTGAACTGACTGAGCTGTCAAGTCCCTGTAAAAGTGATGTATTTATAGTTTAAAAGACGGGGGGGGGGCCTTATGTGACAGGGGCGTTTGAGAAAGGGCGCCCTCACCTGTCCAGGTGTGAGAGGGGTCTCTGCATTCCACCACATGTGACAGTGTAGGTGGCCTTGTTTGTGGGAATTGTAAATCGACCTGATTTATGACTTACATCTTTAGACTTTGTTGTTTTGGTAATACTATGCTCGATCTCTACTTTAGCTCAACTCTTAAATCTATTACAGATTTTATTTATTTATCCACTTTGTACAAATTACATTACATAGGGTGATGTAAAGACACAGATTAATCATGCGCATAATTATTTATAGATGTGTTTCTATATACAACATGACAGTCTTGTTATAAGTTATCTACACAATATGAGGTTGTTGTTTTAAATTACCATATATATATATATATATATACAAAATATGTATTGAATCAACACACATACAAGAAGTATACGCCCACTTGAAGCTTTTTAAATAGCATTGTTGACTTGAATGAAGCATATACATCGTGAGTAATCTAGTAAGCACAGAATACTCTTGTCGCACATTTAATAATAACCATGATATAGATACTTTATTCTACATGGTTTTTTATATAATATTTTTATAGTTCTTTATATATACATATATATAACAAAGTTACAGGAGGATTATTTTCATGTAGCTAAAGGGGCACCTCTCCCTTTAATTAGACATCAGAACAATACATTATGTTCATCATCCTAGTAAATAAACTTTACTACTGGTGCTGTGTGTGGCTCATTATTCATTATCACTAGTAAAGTGAAGTCACCTCATTACACTCTCTCTCTCTCGTCCTAAATTTACGACTCTAATGTAGCACGGCTATAGCGTATATATATGGTATAGTGTTGAAAATAATAGAGACGATAGAGGAAAGAAATTTTGATAGTCAATAAGAAATTAGAATTAACAAAATAGGGATGGTTATTGGAGTTTAAGAACTTTGTTACTAAGGAAGTAAATGATATCAGATACAGTCATACATATAGAGAAATAAGTAGAAAAATATTACTTAAAATAGAATCAGAATTTAATGTTTACATATATATACTGGATGAGTCCTTTTCTGACGTGATTGGCACGTAATCTACAGTGTGCAACCTTTTTTTTACTTATATATATGTGATATGATCACATATCACATATATATAAGTATAAGATATATATCACCGCCTTTGCCGGTCCCAAGCCCGGATGAAAAAGGAGGAGGGGGAGCAGTAACAAGCTCGGTAAAAAACCTGGGCTCAGCTGGTCATGCTGATAGTACCCTGTAAGGCTTCCAGATATACAGAATGTCTGTACTCCATGTTTGGAGCGGCTGCACACAGTGTCTGTTCCTCATGTCAGAAGCGGCCATTTCTTTTGGAGTTAAGTCGGTGGCCTGCTATTATGCACTATTCCCAGTCTTAATAACAAAGGCAGACGCATTCTACTTCACCCAGTCATGATGGTTGCCAAACAGACACCATCAAAGGTCACAACTTGATACCCTAATATGATTGAGTGAAGATAAGGAAAAAGAAGAAGATAACAAAGGTAGATGCTTCTACTTCACCCAGTCATGATGATAAGAAAGAAGAAGACTAGTAAAGTTTCTTACTAGGATCTTGAACATAATTCATTGTTCTGATGTATAATTAAAGGAAGAAATGTCTCTCTAGATACAATATCATCTACTATACAAATTGTACATTCCTCTTAATAACATTGCACTTTGGAAAAATAGCTTCAATAGAAGAAATGATGAACAGTTGTCCAATTGGAATTATTGGCTCTATATATATATGTATGAACATAAAAAATAAATTCCTCTTTTAAAATTACAAAATATTTTCTCACAATGAGTTTCCTTTTTATTACAAAACACTAGCTTTCAAGCGATAATCGCTCTTCAATGGGCTTAATAAAACATAGACTATATCATGATTTATCATACAATTTTATCATAAATAGAATATAGTCGATGTTTAATTAAGCCCGTTTAAGAGCGATAATCACTTGAAAGCTAACGTTTTGTAATAAAAAGGAACTCATTGTGAGAAATATATTTTGTAATTTTGAAACCTTTTTCACAATTTTTATCATGAATAGAAATTCCTCTTTAATGTCATTTTTATTATTTAATCTTATTTATTTTAGAATAAGAAAAAATAAATTATTTTTTGCAGGTTAAAAGCTTTATTATTTATTTCAATAGCATACTGTCACAATATTGTGATAATTTAACGCCCTATGCTTTGATATTATCCGTTGTTGCTATTGTCGTGTCCAATAAAAAGCCTCAGATGTCTTCATACATCTCTATCACAGCAGTCACACTCTATACTATCTTGGGTGTGTAAAGCTGCTGTTCTGGGTCCATGTCAATTCTCTGTTGTTGTCGTGTCCAATGAAGAGCCTCAGATGTCTCAATGTATCTCTATCACAGCAGTCACAGTGTCCACTATTTTGGGTGTGCAAAGCAAGTAAATAAAGAAGTTAGAACCAAATTCAACAAGTTCTGGAATTATTCAAATTTTGCACACTCCCATGTTAAAATCTTCCAAAACAATTTAGTAGAAAGTTGTATCATTTTAATTATTCAAAAAAGATTTTTTTAAAAAATGAGAAATGTAATTGGTAAACAGTTTGTACTAATGTATTTTTATATATTGAAATCCTTCCCTTAAAAATATTAATTTATAA
Source organism: Cordylochernes scorpioides (assembly GCA_030710605.1). Lineage (NCBI taxonomy): Eukaryota > Metazoa > Arthropoda > Arachnida > Pseudoscorpiones > Chernetidae > Cordylochernes > Cordylochernes scorpioides. Next base: position 198,491 of record CP092876.1, on the reverse strand, counting down.
ATTTTAATAGATCCTATCTCGTGTTTAAAAAAAAGCACAAAGACATTTTGAATCTTTAAAATAGTTAATAAATTACTCAATAGATGGCGTAGCGAAAGCCTATTGCTAAATTATATCTAAAATATTTGGGTTAGTGAAAATATATTAATATATTTATTTATTATAAAGGAAATAAAAAAGAAATATATAGATCTTTTAAATATATCTCCAGAATATCATTAACTACCCATTATGTGAAGATTTAGATTGGAGTTGGGAAACAGTTTTAGCATATTAGTTATATTTTTACCTTATATATTCTATTAATTATTTCTTGTAAACCTCAATGGAGGTTTCTTTTAAGAATAAAAATAGTATATAATACAATATAATATATTGCAGCTTGTGATTGTAAAACATTTTAAAATTATACTGCATGTGTTTCCTTTCAATGAAAAACATGAGGTGTAATTTTAAAATGTCGTTTTAAAAATAGTATATACTAATAAAAAATTGTAATTATTCTATACTTTCAATACTTTTTAACGAGAACTGAAGAAGTAGAAAAAAGTTAATTACTATTCTTTGGAACCCTTACTATTAAAATAATTAAAAAGTAAAAATAGAGTTTTGAAAAAAACTTTCATTCAAATGGGAAAAAATAAAATATTGTATCTTTTTTCATTGAGCAATTAGATGTATCTAAGTAAAAATAAAAGTGGCGGAGGATGATTATGAATTTCGAACCTAATATAATTTAATATGTAGCAACTGAATAGCGATTTTTAATAAGTGTTTGCTATATTTTTACCTCTTCCCTAAATATGATCGTCCCCGCTGCTTTTATTTTCACTCAGATACATCTAATTCCTAAATGACAGAAGACACAATATTTTATTTTTTCCTTTTTAGCGTATTTGAATAAAAGCTTTTTTTATAAAAATGTATTTTACTTATTAATTATTTTTAATCATGAATTTACAAAACTTAGAATTAAAAGTCGGCTTGGGATTAGGCCTTATAAAGAAGGGAGCCAGTTCGCGGTGGATTGCATAACACAAGATTCAAAAAGAAATATAGAAATGTATTCATTTCAGGCCACTCCGATCACCCTGAAGTATGAAAATTTGTACACTTGCCTCGTTCATTGAATTGAGTGAGTGTTAAAAGATCCATACCTTCATATGATCTGAAGTACAGTTGAACCTCTTTAATTCAACACCCCAAGGGATCAGAGCTTTCGGTTGAATTAAAGGAAGTGTTGAATTAAGGTTAGATGATTAGCTAATCATCTAACTCACTAAAATAATATTTTTTAAAAATTGCTTTGTAATATAAATTAATGATATTAATTTAAACTATTGTATATACTTTTTTGTATTTATTTTTTTATTTTCATGATCAACTTTTAGTATCAGGGACAAAATAGCAATAATTACATATTTTTGAAACATAAATAATTACAAATAATATTTTATTCTAATTGAAGAATATAGCAGTTGAAAGGAAATAAATAGGGAAAATAAAAAGAAAATTTTTAAAAATATAATTTAAAAATAATCATGAAGATATCTTTTTAAAAATTCCTTTATAGATGTCTCTCTCTGTTTTTGCACTGAAATCCTATTCAGAATGTATTCCAGGTGGTCTATTTAAAAAAAAAAAAAAACATGCATGTCTCTCTTCCTCTGGAATGTGTTTTAAATAACAAAGTGTTTTTATTGTATTAAAGGTGTTGTAAGATTTAGGTACTTACAGCTTGTAGGAAGGCATGAGGACGTTGAGGATTATATGATAATAATCTTTATTATCCATTTAGCAAGAAAGACAAAGTTATGGTAGCGAACATTTATTGAAGTATAGAGAAGAAGGTAAACAAACAGTTGTGATGATGATAGGTCCAGTGTGGCGCTAGCTGTCGTAGCATTCAGTTATCCAACAAAAGGCATCTACTGTTGCTGCAGGTGTTATTGATTTTGTGTTTAAATCTTTTATAATAACACAGAAATGGAATATTGAAATCAAATGTTATCATAATCATTGTGGCTACATATTTTATGAAGATTTATTTATTTAAAAGGAAATTATTTGTAAATTTTTAAATAACTAAAATATTTCAATGCTGAAAATTAAAAAGAAAATAATATTAATTAGCGCACATAGCCTAAATTCCCGCGTAAAAAAGCAAACAAAACAATAACACTCGCGACGTTGCGCAACGGCACTGCAAAGTGAAACTTAAACTGAAACCAAAAGTGCGCGGCGCGATTCTGTCGGCGCCCGCCGATGCCGATCGTCGCCGCCGTAATATCATTTTAGCGGTAAAGTTGTATGTAAAAAAACATTCAACTGTCGAAATTCGAATTTTAAAATGGTCAAACTATCGGAACTGTCGTATTATCGATACTGTCGAATTACGGTTTGTTATTTGACAGGCCGGAGGTCGGGACATCGGAACATGGTCGAATTAAGGTAGAGTGTCGAATTTGCGTGTGTCGAATTAACGAGGCTATACTGTATCAATAGACCTGAAAGTGCAACATCTTCGTACACATTTATTTTTAGCAAATCTTTATTGTCTTAATAAAGTCTGATACAGCCTTTTATTGTTTATTTTCGGAACGCCAAAACGTGACAAAAACAAATCAAAAAGGGATGATGATAACCTGCGTCTTGCAGATTAACATTTTCATAGAAACATATATATATACATATTTATTGCTAGCTATATATCACCATCTTCTCTCTTCAAACACGAAATCTCACAGGCGGTCTCCTCGCTCTAGGTGGGTTCCGCCTTAGGACAGGACCCTCCTCTTTCAAGGCCTCGGGGTCCAGCGAGCGAAGAGGCTCCAATGACTTTCCATCGTCTGTATCACTCTGAACCTCTGAATCTTGATCCGACCGCTGGCTAGTTAGTCCTGGCGACAGCGACTCCATATAACCTCTGTCTCGTACAACCTCCGAGATTATGGCACTGGGACCTGCTCCTCTTGAGTGCTCGGGTTGACGCTCTCCATCTCCACTCTCATCTTCCTCACCATTCCTCCACCTTTTTCTAATTTGATCCCTGTGATAGGCCTTTACCTGTCCGTGGATCAAAATGGTGTAGACTCTAGTTCCCTTCTTGCCCACAATTTTTTCCGGGATCCATTTATCACCACCTCTAAAGTTTTTACACCACACTAAATCATCTATCTGGAATTCTTCCAATTGGGTTCGCCGATCATACTTCATTTGCCTGGCTTGCTGGTCCCTAACTCTAGATGTCAAGCTGGGATGTATCAACGATACTCTGGTTCGAAGCGCACGCCCAATAAAGAGCTCTGATGGAGTCTTTCCCGTTGTCACATGCGGGGTGCTTCGATATGCCAGAAGAACTTTTGATAAGGTGTCTTGAATGGTATCCCCAATTTTCCTTTTATTTTTATCCAGGGCAGTCTTAATTGTTCTAACCGCTCTTTCAGCCAAGCCATTACTTTGCGGGTGGTACGCCGGGATCAATGTTTGTTTAATTCCATTTCCTTCCAGAAAACCTTTCATTTCACAACCAGTAAACTGAGGTCCATTATCAGATACAAGTTCCTCCGGTAGACCATAGGAAGAAAAAAGTCGCCGTAGTTGCTCAATGGTTTTGCGTGTGGTGGTCTCTCTCATTGGGATGGCTTCAATCCACTTCGAATGACTATCTACTACTATTAATAAATTAATGTTTTCCTTATTTGCAAAATCAATGTGAATTCTTTGCCAAGGTCTGGTTGACCATCTCCAGGGTTGCCATTTTCCTTTATTTGGCCCATCCTGGGATTGCTGACAGCTTCTGCACTTATTTACCAAAAACTCGATTTGGGTATCTAGATTTGGCCACCAAAAATGTGATCTTGCTACAGCCTTCATTTTGTTCATACCGGAATGAGTCTCATGAAGACAGTTCAACATTTTTATTCTGAGAGATGGTGGAATGACAACTCTCATTCCCCAAACCAAACACTCCCCATCTACAGTTAGCTCAAGTTTCCTTTGAAAATAAGGTCTGAGGTGATCAGCCACCTTTTCAGGCCAGCCTTGCTGAGTATAAAATTTGGCCAATGAGAGCACTTCGTCTTTTTCAGTTTCCGTGGCAATTTCCTCTGCTGTGATCGGCAATTCTTCCACATAGGATAAAGCATAGACATTATTTAATCTTGGAATTTCTTCACAGCCCACAGGAAAACGTGACAGAAGATCTGCATTCCCATGGTCTTGAGTTCTTCGAAATTTAATATCGTAAGTATAAGCTGACAAAATAAGCGCCCAACGCTGCAATCTTGAAGTAGATAAGGTGGGGATTCCTGATCTTGAGCCCAAAATGGTCACCAATGGCTTATGGTCTGTAATAAGAATAAATTTTCTTCCATAAATAAATTGATGAAACTTGGTAACTCCATAAATAATGGCTAGAGCCTCCTTCTCAATCTGAGAATAATTTTGTTCTGCTTCCGATAAAGTCCGTGAGGCAAACATAATCGGTCTCTCCTGGCCTTCTATAATATGTGACAACACAGCGCCCACTCCAATCTGCGATGCATCAGTGGCCAAACACAATGGCAAAGTCGCATCATACGGGACTAGCACCCTCTCAGAGGTAATGCTATTCTTGCACTTGTCAATGGCCTCTCCACATTCCTTTGTCCAAACCCAAGGACGTTTTTTGTGAAGAAGCTCATGAAGAGGCTTCAAAAGCTCTGGCAAATTGGGTATGAACTTCCCATAAAAGTTTACCAAACCAAGAAATGACCTTAATTCAGAGATATTCGTAGGCGTTTTGGCCTTCTGTATTGCTTGTACCTTATGATCTAAAGGTCTGATGCCCTCTTCCGTGACAAGATGTCCTAAATATTCAATTTCTTTTTGCAAAAATAGGCATTTTTCTTTCTTTAGTTTGATATTATACTTCGCCAAGCGAGCAAATATAGTCTTCAACAACGCCAAATGTTCTTCAATTGATGCTGTGGCTATAAGGACATCATCAATATAACAAATTACGCCTCCTATACCTGACAAAACCCTATCCATTACAGATTGAAAATAACTGGGCGCATTTGCCAATCCAAATGGCATTCTCTTAAACCTGAAAAGCCCTTTATGAGTATTTATCGTTAGTAACGGACGGGTGCCTGGGTCCACCTCTAATTGCAGATTAACGTTCCTCAAGTCCAATTTAGAAAAGTATTTTCCCTTGGCCAATGTGGAGAATAAATCTTGCTGTGTGGGAAGGGGATAGGCCGCAGTGTCCAAATATTTATTTAGAGTTACCTTGAAGTCGCAGCAAATTCTGATCTCTTTATTTTTCTTCGGCACTACAACCACTGGAGTGGCCCATTTACTGCTCGCCACCTCACATAGATAACCCTTAGCCACCATTTTGTCTAATGCTTCAGTAACTGCTGGCCTAATGGCGAAAGGCACCGGACGAGCCTTATGGAAAATTGGATTCACATCACACATGTTTACTGAAAATGTGAAACCTTTTATTGGTTCGGTTGTCTCCACAAATAGGGCTTGATTTTCCTTCAAAATTTCCTCAATGGTAATTTCCACAGGCATATGTTTTACCGCGAAACAGCCCAATTTCAATCTATTTATCCATTCTCTTCCCATCAAAGCCCTCTTTTCTCCTTTCACCACCAACGCTCTAAGTTTGTAAGTAATATCTTGACACTCCACCTTGACATTGATTTTACCCAGAATGGGTACCACGGTACCATCATAAGTTCTTACAATGATACTCGCTTTTTCCAATTTCAAGTGTTGAAGACTATTTTTAAAATCCTTTTCTGATATCAGTGTTAGACCACTACCCGTATCCATTTCAAATTTAATAAAGTTTCCTTCTACTTTTAACTCCATCAGATAGGGAGGGTCACTTGAGGCAAAATTAATTTTATACTCAGGTATCGTCACGCTTATAATTTTCTGGACATACTCTTCCTCCTCTTCTTGGTCTCCTATCTGATGTATATTTCCCGGCTGATTCTGATGTTGCCTTAGATTTCTTCTACTGCTCCAACATATTGAGGCAATGTGTTCTTTTTTATTACACTTAAAGCATATCGCCTCCTTAAATCTACATAGTTCTTTATGCTGTTTACCACAATGTTTACATTTGCCATTCTGGAAATTTGATTCAACCTTGCGTTCCATCCTCAACTTATCTACACAATCTTCACCCTGCTCCAAGTGAAATAATTTTGTATTTTTCTCGGCCGCTTCCATAGATAATGCTATCTCAATTACTTTAGCTAAAGAAATGTCGCCCTCCGACAAAATTCTATTTTGTATTTTGGCATTATATAATCCACAAACCATTTTATCACGTAAAGAATCCTCCAGAAAATTTCCAAAGTTGCATGAGGAAGCCAAACGCTTAATTTCCACCAAGTAATCCGAGATGCTTTCTTCCTTTAATTGCATTCTTTTAAAAAAAATGAACCTCTCTACTACAATTGAGCGCTTTGGAGAGAAGTGCCTTTTCAAGATATTTATTAGGTTATCAAAAGTTTTATCTTTAGGTAGAATAGGACTGCACAAATTCTTCAAAACACCATATGTTTTACTTCCCATGAGGGTTAGGAGATAAGCCTTTTTCTTCTCATCCCCTGCCTCCTCCAATATGAGAAACTGTTCCAATCGTTCATAAAACGTTTCAAAAGTTTCAGTTTCCTCATTATATTCCTTAAATTGGTAACTAGCCATTTTTTTTCACTCTTTCTTAAATTTGCATCCTAAAACTTTGCAATTTGTGTCTTTTAAAATTTACTTTCAATTATATGCAAAATCAAAGATATTTTCAAAAAATATTTACTTTAAAATTCGAGGGTACTTACTCTTATATCCTCGTCGCCAAATGCAACATCTTCGTACACATTTATTTTTAGCAAATCTTTATTGTCTTAATAAAGTCTGATACAGCCTTTTATTGTTTATTTTCGGAACGCCAAAACGTGACAAAAACAAATCAAAAAGGGATGATGATAACCTGCGTCTTGCAGATTAACATTTTCATAGAAACATATATATATACATATTTATTGCTAGCTATATATCAGAAAGACTAAAAGATTATGAAGTGTTGAATTCTGTTTCTGAAGAAATAGGATTGTTAACATTCAGTGAAGTAGCAAACGGAGTAGACAAAGAAAACTGGGTAAAAGCAATACAGGAAGAAAAAGATTCATTGAAGAAAAATGAAACTTGGGATTTTGTAAATGCTGAATAAGTTAAAGGAAAGAAGATACTCAGTTCTAGATGGATATTCAAGATAAATGATGGTGGACATTATAAAGCAAGACTTGTTGCTAGAGGAAATGAACAAAAAGGACTAGATTTTGATGAAACCTTTAGTCCGGTAGTGAGTACAATTTCTTTAAGAATGTTGTTATCCTTAAGTGTTAAGAAAAATCTAAAGTTTAAAACTTTTGATGTCAAAACTGCATTTCTCTATGGATATTTGGATGAAGAAATCTTCATGTATTTACCCGAAGGATATGAAGATAACAAAATATGTCGACTAAAGAAGGCACTTTATGGACTACGACAAGCACCTTAAAGTGGAATAAAAGATTTGAAGCCTTTTTGAAAACAAAAGGACTGGAGCAATCAAAATTAGAAAATTGCATTTTCAAAAACCAAAATGGAAGCTTAATTTTGGCTTTATATGTTGATGATGGAATGTTGTTTGGAAGTGATGAAGAAGAAATGGACAATTTGTTGGAAGAACTGGCACAAGAATTAGAAATAAGAATAAGTAATAATCCTGAAATGTTTGTTGGCATGAATATCATGAATAAAGATGAGGGACTGATACTTTCTCAACATGACTATACAGGGTGTGGTAAATAAGTAATGAGACTGGCCACCGCGCGGCGCCCCAGTCGCTCGCAGTGCGTTCTCCACCTCTCGTGCGTTCTCCAGACTTTTTAGACAACGTAGTAACAGGCGACGAATCGTGGACATTCCAATACGACCCGGAGACGAAAGCCCAGAGCTCGGAGTGGCACACACCGGCATGCCCGAGGCCGAAGAAAGCAAGAATGTCAAAGTCCTGAGTCAAGACAATGCTGATTGTGTTTTTCGACAAGCGGGGGTTAATTCACAAAGAGTGTGTCCCTCTGGGGAAAACTGTTAATGCTGAATTCTACAAAGAAGTCCTTCGGCGATTGCACAAAGTCGTCAAACGGAAGCGACAGGACCTTGCTCAACGCTGGCATCTCCACCATGACAACGCTTCGCCTCACACAGCGTTCCTTGTGACCTCCTATTTGACCCGAATTGGAGTTGAAGTTCTGCCACAGCCACCATACAGCCCTGACATAAGTCCTCCTGATTTCTTCCTATTTCCGAAGGTAAAAAGATACCTGAAGGGTAATCGTTTCGACGATATCCTGAACATCCAACGTGCTGTTACGAAGGCACTAACTGGGATAACTCCAACGGACTACAGTGGGGCCTATGAAGCTTGGAAAACACGCTGGCAACGTTGTGTCGACGCCCAAGGCGAGTTCTTTGAAGAATATTAACGTTTTGTACAAATCGGATCAATAAATTTGTTTTTCTAGACTGAGTCTCATTACTTATTGTAAGGTTCCAATCAAAAAGAACGAGTTTAAAGAGACATGAGAAGATTTCACACAAAAGAAACTCTAACTTTATTACTCTCTTGACCTATATATATACATCGCGCTACTCGCGGACATGCAAATATATTAACCTGTCATAAGAAACAACATGTAAAAATATATAAAACAAAACAATGATATGCAAATATCTCGAGGTATGCGACAGACTCCCCCTCCATGACCTCTCATCACTCCTGTGATGGGATTCCTTTGAAGGTCTCTTATTTCGTTGAAGATCTGAAGGCCCAGAGGTATCGTCTGAAGGCTTAGAGGTATGGTTTGCAGGCCTAGAGGTATCGTCTGCAGGTCTAGAGGCATCGTCTGCAGGTTTAGAGGCATCGTCTGCAGGGTTAGAGGCATCGTCTGCAGGTTTAGAACAGTCATAGGGTAGGATGTACTTGCTGGCCTGAGGAGCTTTCTTCAAGACAACTAGCCAGAGATATGGGACTCCCAACTCATCCAAGTCTTCAGTTTCTGAATGAGATCTTTGACTTTCTTCGGCGGCAATCTGCGTTGATGTCTCCTCAATGGATTCAGTATGCATTTCACAAGCAGAGCTAAATTCTCGTATTTCACTATGGGTCCAAATTAGCTGAGAAACATTTTCGTAAAAAACATTCGGATTAGGATCATCATTCTCTACAAGTCGAAATATCTCAAAATCTGTCAACTCGGCAATGCAGTTGTTGGTTGGGATTTCATAATTCTCTCCTCCATATTCAGGATGAAAAAAGACAAAATGAGACAAATTCATATCATGCAAATCTAAATTATTCTTTTCACTATCTTCAATAATATTTGAAAAACATTTAGATCCCAAATCACGAATAATCCAAAAATCTTTAGGATAACAAAAATTGGCTTGATCACTACCTTGTAAGGTTCTTAAAGCATCAAAAATATTTATTTCCTTTTTAAAAGCATCGCTTCGTTCGATTTCATCCCATCTACATTCATGACCATCAATAGTATAAGATGCAGGAAGAAGTTCATCATCTCTTATAATAATTTCCTCGCATATATCTACAGGAGATCCTCTTTGTTCAACAGATTCCGGTTCATGGAATTCAAGAATTGCCAAATCTTTTAAGATTTGAATTAAACCCTCATACAGTTGTAGAGATGTAATTACTTTTGGCAGTTCAGGTAGTGCTGCACGAAGTTCCAAACTCATATTTATCATTTCAAAATAGAGTCCACTCTGCATAAATAGACTCCTTCTTGAATACTCAATTGGACATGGTCTCTTTCCATATTTACTAATCATCCTTTGTCTATAATCTATATCCTTGATACACCTGGCATTCCCAAAATCGATTACTTTAGCAATATATCCAAGAGTTGGGATTTTAATCTTTTTGAAGCTACTTCATATTTGATTAGTTTCTCTTCTGTTTCTGCAACTAGAACATTGTTAATATGAAGATCATCATGTAAAAGTTCAATTTCCTCTTCACCAATTGCAAAAACTATACAAATCTGGCGAAATAACACTAATAAATCTTCACATGAAAGTCTCGATTTGATAGCAGTTTCGAGAGTTATTCCTCCATATTCCATTAGGAAAACAAAATATTTTTTTCGTTCTCCTTCACAATAGTAAGGCCATGGTTTTCCTTTTTCAAAGATATTTATGAGAAGCCTAAACGTCTTTTCAGTATCTTTAACAAGCATAAAGGAATATGGATAACATAAATTAACCTGAACATTTTTTAGGGTTCTTAAGGAATTGTAGATGGCCAATTCATTTCGTAAATCATCAATGTCATATTCCTCAAATTCTTCAGCTTCTCTTCTGAATCCACTTTCTATCTCTGAAATTTGCATCATTCCAATGTCGTATTTATCAAGCATGCTTTTTTGCATCTGGCTGAATTCTTTAGCATAAATCCAAACTTTTTGGCAGCGTGTTAATTTCTTTAATATTAACAAACGACGTCTTGCGTGACTGCATTTATCGAAATCACCTATTCCATGGCAGATAATAGCATCACATATTCCTAATTTCATATTTCTTTTTTCACCGCTTGTTTGAAACGAATAGATTCCTTTCTTGAGAGTTTCCAACAGAGTATCGTAACAGGGTAGCTCTCTCAAAGCTCTTCTCAATAACTTCATGTCTTTGGTGATGGTGTTTCTATTATTCCAGGTGGTGGGGAGGCTCAACTCCTTTGGAGGTGCTTCTTCGCCGGTACCAGGCTTTGGTTCTTTTTTGCCAGTACCAGACTCCTTAGTAGGTTCTTTTTCTCCAGCTTGGGTGTCAGGGACATCAATAATGCAATCAGAAAGTTTTTCTGTATTCTCTGAATCTTTGTCAATTTCCCCAGCTTGAGTGTTAAGAACATCAATAATGCAATCAGAAATTTCTTCTGTATTCTCTGTATCTGTATCAATTTCCCCAGCTTGAGTGTTAGGAACATCAATAATGCAATCAGAAATTTCTTCTGTATTTCCTGTATTATTGTCAATATCCCCAGCTTGAGTGGTAGGAACATCAATAATGCAATCAGAAATTTCTTCTGTATTCTCTGTATCTGTATCAATTTCCCCAGCTTGAGTGTTAGGAACATCAATAATGCAATCAGAAATTTCTTCTGTATTCCCTGTATTACTGTCAATATCCCCGGCTTGAGTGGTAGGAACATCAATAATGTAATCAGAAATTTCTTCTGTATTCTCTGAATCTTTGTCAATTTCCCCAGCTTGAGTGAAAGTGGCATCATCAAGATCACAAAGTCCTGCATTATCTGCATCAATACCAGCAATAACATCTACCTCTTTCGTAATAGGCTCTGCACTTTCAGTTCCTATAACTGACTTTTTATCAACTTGAGCTTTTTCACTCTCTTCAACTTCAACAGAAATTTTTTCAACTTCAGCCTTTTCACTTTCATCTGCTTCAACGGATTTTTTCTCAATTTCGGCTTTTTCACTTTCTTCCGTTTCTACAACTGAATTTTTCTCAACTTGAGATTTTTCACTTTCATCTGCTTCTACAACTGAATTTTTTTCAACCTTTGATTTCATTCCTGTAGTCAAGACTCCATCGCCCTTAGGCTCAGCTTCAGAATACTTGACTCCTTCGCCCCTAGGCTCCGCTTCAGAATACTCTTGATTCCAAGAATATTCATCATCACGCGTTGTTGCTCCACCATTTCCCTTAGGAGGCTTTCCATGGTCGATCCTGAGGATCCTTCACTTCTTCGTCCTGTCGTCGGCTGCGCCATGTTGTAAGGTTCCAATCAAAAAGAACGAGTTTAAAGAGACATGAGAAGATTTCACACAAAAGAAACTAACTTTATTACTCTCTTGACCTATATATATACATCACGCTACTCGCGGACATGCAAATATATTAACCTGTCATAAGAAACAACATGTAAAAATATATAAAACAAAACAATGATATTCAAATATCTCGAGGTATGCGACACTTATCTACCGCACCCTGTATAGAATGTGTTCTAAAAAAATAAACATGTTGGATGTAAAGCCGGTGACTTTTTGGACAGGACAACAACAAAAACAGAACTTGTTTCTATAGTGCAGGAATGACAACATGAGATTTTTTAATAACAAATATTTTAATTTAAGTTCATGGTTTCAAATATAACATTACATAGTACTTTTTACAGATAACAATTTAGGAGATAGTTATCTAAATAGAGATATACAAAAATAGAATATAGCACATATATATATATTGGAATATACACAACCCCCCTCTGCATATATAGAAATATGTACATACAAATGGGATATATCAATTTTTTTTTTAAATAAGTACAATAGGCTAGAAAACATTAGTTCCAAAAATCCCATCTAACTAAAAAAAAAAAAATTTTTTTTTTTTAATATGCAAATTTGTACGAATATTTCAAATATATAAAAAAAAAATTGCTATATAGGATTAATTTTTTTTTGGCGCTGTGTGAAATTGTCACAATAATTTTTAAAAATGTTTATATATATGTAAAAAAAAATTGTAAGAATATATTTTAAATATATAAATATTAAAAGATGATCATTTTTATTTTTTGTTTCCCTCAGAAAAAGGCTATAATTATCAATAAAATCAACTTAAAAAAAAAAGTTTTATGCAAATTTGTGAGAGTAAAAATACAATTCTATTATCAATATTTATTTCTTTATTGGAAATAATTAAAGAGTGTTTTCTCAAAGCAATATATAATTTTGTTGGCAATCTATGGATACACTCCAAGAGCCTGGGTTACCTATATGTTGTATATATGTAATTAATATGAGAATGATCTGTATAAAAATGAATATTTTAAAATTTGTTTTCAATGGATTCTCTATTTTTATTTGGCTTAAAGTGGTTTAATAAATAAATAAGATTTGTTCTTTTGGGTAAAAAAATAAAACTTAATTTATAAATGGTCCCACAAGAAATATACAGACAATGACTTTCCAGAATGGTTGCAGGGTTTTCCCACTATGTACTAAGTGCAATTCTCAGCCTGCAACCCCAAGACATATTATTGACTGTATTGACTCATCCATTGATGAGCTCTACTCTTCCCCAGTACAGACACCATCAACAAGCTTGATACCTTAGTACGATTGAGTGGAGATAAGAAAGAAGAAGAGGTCTATATATATAAATATAAGAATAATAAAAAATATAAAAGATAAAAAATATTTGTAAAGTATTTCTATAAAAATAAAATAATCCCTATATATAGTCACGACCATCTTTCCATATCGGCCTCTGTCACGGATGCGCGCGCACAAGGAAGTCACGTGCTCGCCGGCAGCCAATTAAAAAAAAAATAAAAAAAACTCCCTCGAGCCGGATTTGAACCAGCGACCTAAGGATCACCGTTGTAACATCTACAGTCGGGTAAAACACGGGCGTTGCCCGGGTCATTCGGCTAGTAAATAATATATTTGACTTAATATGAAAATATTATACTTAGAATACCCAATAAAAAGACTTTAAAAATACAGTAAAACCCCTCTAAAGCGAACCCCACAATAGGACTAAACCTGTGGTTCTGTTGGATCGTTTTTGAAGACAACTCTCAGATTTATAAAATTAAACTTTAAACATTTTTAGATATATAGAGAGAGAGTTAATTATCTCGTATTTAAGTCAACAAAAGAATCATCTAATTTACATACATCGTTCTAACCAGATTCAACTTGTACAAAACAGACGACAAAGGAAAAAAACAAATTAATAATAGAGGGTAAGTTCCTATTTTTTACAAGCTTTCACACTCAAAGAATATTCAACGTCTTGCTTCAGGTTCACTATAGCCATGGTTTGTTATAAGGGAAGTTTTGCTATATCCCAGGTTAATTTTAGCGAGGTTTTACTGTATATATATTCAGCTGCCCAGCATTTCAACTACAGGGATTCCAGAGGGATACACTTCTTGGACTGTACTCATTCAATAACATTGCTCTATTGAATCTACCAAGAAACAAACCGGCCTGGAAACATTTGGTGAACTGGTTCACTAAGGCTACCAAGACCTAAACCGCAGGACAGCCCATGTAGTTGGCGATCTATGGATACACTCCAAGAGTTACTTATGTTACGTATATATGATATTATATTATTATAAACACATAAATATCATATCCTTATCGTGCAACTGAAAGTTGCTGATGGCTTGCGCCATCTATCGGAATAAATATCAACTATTCTCGTTGATTTTTAATTATTCCAGATGAGGGGCAACAGCCCGAAACGTGTCCGTGGTTAGCTTTTCTTGATTAATCAAGAATGGGTATTTGGCCAATTCTGGAATAATCAACGAGAATAGTTGATATTTATTACGATAGATGGCGCAAGCCATCAGCAACTTTCAGTTGCATGATAAGGAGATGCCTTTTTCTTAATTTATGCACCTTATCCCAGTACAATATCACATTTGTACTATTTTTTCACACATAAACATATAATGAACCATATATAATTACAACTATATATTTTATTATATAATTATTTCCATATATTCCCTCAACCATTATGCTATTTACAAATAAATGCACCAAGAATATGTAAGAACCACTCAAATGATAAAGTCCCCATAATGATATTTTATACTAAAAATAAGTACAAAACAGAAATATTTTATTTTATATATGGAAACTCTTCCACTCATACTTCTTTTTAGCATCAGACACTTAAGAAATTGATAAATTATAAAAAAAACTTTTATTCTTTTAATTCTGAAAAGTTATTTTTTTAATTTCATTTCTCTAAAAGAAAGAGTTTCCCTCTAAGAATCTAATCTTACTTTGATATTCCTCAAGTCCCCTATTAGCTGCCTCAATTGCGACACTAAAAGTAAAAACAAATCAAGGATAACCAACCATCATTTGAGTCCATTTTAAAGAAATCCAGAATCTATAGTATTCACTAGGTAAACAGAACAAATCCAAAGAATAAACTAGGATAGGCATTTCTATAATTGCATATAACAACATGCAATTAATGGCAAATGCACTTGTGCCATGATCAATGAAAGCTGCACCCCTACACCCATTTCCATGAGATCATTCATGGAATTTATATAATATTTGCACAATGTGATAAGAAACAACACCATGCATATTCAAATTAGTAATAAATATCTTTAGTGGTCAAAAGCACCATTGTGGAAAAGAAACCTAACATAACTCTGAAATGCTTGTAAGTGCAAAAGTCAAACTGCTTTTAACATGTGTAGACATGTGGGGCACATACAGTAAAAGGCAGTTTTTAGCTACCCACCATGATTATCATGGCCTATACCAACATGTGTAGCTGGGATGAGAGTAAAAGCAACCAATCCTGTCAAAATAGATACAATGGAGGTTTGAGGTCAGGAAAACTTCTTCGGGAATCTCTCATCCAAGAAAGTTTCAATAGCTGCAGAAAGTATTATTTGACTAGTTTATTTTACTTGTACAAATGATAAGGTATAGATCCAAAGTGTGCCTGGATCATGGTGCCATGATTAACGAAAGCTGCACCCCTACACCCCATTCCATGAACTCATGGAATTCATGTAATCTTTACACAAGGGGATAAGAAACAACAACATAAGGTATAGATTTGGATTATATTATATAAACAAAGTAATAAGACAAAATAAATAATGTATGACATTTCAGTAACAATGTTGTTACAGAAATGTCATATGCAAATATACTTCTTATTACTTTGTGTTTTGAACTCGTACAAATCTAAATTGAAGTCTCCGTCAAATCATCTAAGGTAAAAAGTGAGAGAGAAAGGTTTGTGGAAACAAAAAAAAAATGGCCGCTGCTTATCATAAAACAGCTCGAGGAGCATGAACTCATTGAATTCGTGTAATCTTTACACAAGGGGATAAGAAACAACAACAACAAAGAGCAAAATTAACATGAACCTTTTATATATAAACTGTGAAAACCAATTTAAATTGTAAAAATAAAAAAAAAAGGGGTGAAAAATGAAGAGGGGGGGAAGATATTATACCACACATCATTAAGGGGCAAACAAGTAAATAATGGAAAAAAAACATTCAATACATTTATATATAAAGAAAGCATTATATTAATTCTAGTTTATCCAAATGGCAAAAATATATATATATATATGTATAAAAAAATTCAATTAAAAAAATTAATCGCGTAATATAAAAAAAATTACTAAAAATATAAATTGAAGAAAAAATATACAAGGATATAAATTTAAAAAAGAAAATTAATTTTTGACTAGAAATAAAAAGATATACAGTTAAATCTGTCTATAGCGTCCCCTCTTGGGACTCACCAAAATAAGGTGCTATAGACAGGTCACTTTTAATGTAAATCGCATCGTACTACGTATTTAAAATCGGGCGCTATAGAGAGGGAGGCGCTATAGACAGGTTTAACTCTATATATATAGACAGGTATTTCTTTATATAAAAATAGACACTTGTGCCATATATATATATATATAAAAGAGAAACTATTTGAAAAATATTTCCATACTGGCTGCTTACAAATATTGTTTATTTCACTTTTTTTTCAATTGTGTTGTGTGTGGATATACTTAACATAGGAATAGCTCTCTTAAGTACTGGAAGAGAATGGAGAAACACTTTACTCTTAATGATAGGCACAATTTGGATTATAAACACAAGGTAATAAAACCAAATCCAAATAAATAGTGTGTGACGTTTCGGTAACAGCGTTGTTACCATCTTCAGTACTTTTGTCTGAAGATGGTAACAATGCTGTTACAGAAACGTCACACACTATTTATTTATTTGGTCTTATTACCTTGTGTTTATAATCTATAATCCAAATTGTGCCTTATCATGGAAATAGTAAATTTTTCTTTTATATATAATCACAAAACATTATTGACGGAGGGGGGGGGGGGGGATTTAACTGGGTTACTTTAATTGGAATTTTACAAAAACATAAGGTAACAAGACCAAATCTAAGTTAAGTAATGGGTTTGTGTGATGTTTTGGTAACAACGCTGTTACTGAAATGCCACAAAAATTTCATTTATTTGGATTAGATATTGTTACCTGGTGTGTTTCATATCTATAATCCAAATTGTAGACATCATCAAAACAATGACAACAAAAATAATACATATATATAAATATAGTAATACAACCATTACAGTAGAACCTCCATGAGAGGACACTCCGGCTAGTGGACACCTCTCTACAAAGGACAGTTTTCATTGTTAAAATTACCATTTTCACTATTTAACAACTCTCCAGTAAGAGGACACCTCTTCATAAAGGACACTATAGCTCTGCAATTAGATGTCCTTTACAGGGAGGTTCTACTGTACATACATATATATATTTATTAATACAATCCATCCATATTATCTCTTTAAATTCCAATAATCTCATAGAGGGAATTGAGACAACATAAAAAAAAAAAATTCAGCTTACAATAAAAAAAAAAAAAAAAAACTAGCATAGTTTGAATATATTGTTGTTAGCATCTGTCGAATTCAATTTTTTTGGTGACTATATGTATAAAGATTCTCTAATTTTTGATCTGTTAATGACCATCACTCACACAGCTCAATTTAAAAATACAAATTAAAAATAATAATTAAAATAAAAAGTACTTTTATTTTTTCTTTGGAATTAATAACTCTTATAAAAATATATCATCTTTTTTTCTTCAAAATTTTATAAATATATAAAATTTGTACATTTGATCTCTTCATTGGTGGTGGGGGGGGAACCATATACAGAGAGACTTATTGAGGTAGGAAATAAAGAGTTGTATAACTGGAATAATAAAAAATAAAAAGTATAAAATAATAAATAAGTTAAAAAGGAGGAGGGGGAGCAGTAACAAGCTCACTAAAAAACCTGGGCTCAGCTGGCCCGGCTGATAGTACCCTGTAAGGGCTCCTTATCTAGGAATACAGGATGAGCAGCGTTTGTACTCCATGTTAGGAGCGGCTGCACATGGCGTCTGTTTTTCATGTCAAAGGCGGCCATTTCTTTTGGAGCTAAGTCGGCCTGCCACTGAGTAGTGCTCCAAGTCTTAATGACAAAGGTAGACTCATTCTACTTCACAAAGTCATGATGGTTGTCAAACAAGTTTGATACCCTAATATCATTGAGTGGAGATAAAGAATAATAGAAGAGAGAGTAAAAAAAGAGGAGAGAAGGCAATGTTATTAATTCAACAGAATAACACAAAAAAATAAGATGACTGGTATAGCGTAATAAATAAATAAAATTTACAAAGTAGAACCTCCAATAAGGAACCACCTTCCAAAGAGACCATATCTTTATAAGCAAAAAAAAAAAGAATTATAGAGTGATCTAACTTGACTTCCACAGAGGAGGCCACTTCCAAATGGATCCCAGTGGATAATCGTTATATAGGCAGATGATTAATTGGGTGTAATTACTGTCAACAGGTTTCACGGTATAATTTGTTTAATCATAATTTTTTTTTTGCTTATCCCTAGTACACATGGTACAGGCCATGATAATCATGGTGGGTAGAACACATTATTGACTGTATTGACTCATCCATTGATGAGCTCTACTCATCCCCAGCAGACACCATCAAAAGTCTCAAGTTTTACAAGCTTGATACCTTAATATGATTGAGTGGAGATAAGAAAGAAGAAGAAGATGGTGGGTAGAAGTTGGCGACTTCTTTTGTTAAACATAATAGTATTTACAGGTCAATAAAGACAATACATATCTAAACCATAAAAAAATAAAATAAAAAAAAAAGATAATTAAAAAGGGAAACAAGTCTTTAATTTAAAGAGTATAACTCAACAAAAGGTAATAAGACCAAATCCAAATAAATAAATAAATAGTGTGTGACGTTTCTGTAACAGCGTTGTTACCATCTCTAATCTAATTACCATTAGATGGTAACAACGCTGTTACCGAAACGTCACACACTATTTATTTATTTGGATTTAGTCTTATTACCTTGTGTTTATAATCCAAATTGTTCCTTATCAGTATAACTCAATGTTTACTACAATTCAGCTACCTTTTTTAAATCCCCAACCCTGAATATTACCTAATTTAATTGACTATAATTTAAAAAAAAACTAACTAGAATTATATCACCTGATTTTCAAGTTTCAACAAAAAAACCTACTTGAATTTAGCTGACTATAGTTAAAACTTTTATAGAAAAAAAAGGGAATATCTGGATCTGTGAAAGGAAAAAAAAAAAAATTCTTTTTCTCTTTCACAGATTAATGTACACCCTTTTATATATAAATATTTCAATGGATCGCCTTTTGACTCAAACTATATTTAAACTAAGAAAAAGGCATCTTCTTATCATGCAACTAAAAGTTACACGATAAGGAGATGCCGTTTTCTTAATTTATATACCTTATCCCAGTATAATTTCACATTTGTACTGGGATAAGGTGCATAATTATGAAAAAAGGCATCTCCTTATCGTGCAACTGAAAGTTGCTGATGGCTTGCACCATCTATCGGAATAAATATCAACTATTCTCGTTGATTTTTGATTATTCCAGAATTGGCCAAATACCCATTCTTGATTAATCAAGAAAAGCTAACCACGGACACGTTTCGGGCTGTTGACCCTCATCAGCGTGGTGCAAGCTGTGTATTCTGGAATAATTAAAAATCAATGAGAATAGTTGATATTTATTCCGATAGATGGCGCAAGCCATCAGCAACTTTCAGTTGCACGATAAGGAGATGCCTTTTTTCATAAATATATTTAAACTGTCTATTATATTCCTAAACCACTTACTTTGACTGAATTTAACAATTACTTTTAGGCTTGACTCTAGTTAAGATAGTTTTTGTCTTTTAATTGCATATATATCACTGTATTTGCATATATATTATATATGCATATATCTTCTCATCGTTATTTAAACAACATTTTTACCGATGACAGCACATAAATGTAAAAACCAGCTTGGTATATGCGAATAGCTAAGAAAAAAATATATATATAAAGAAAAAGAAGAAAAAAAGATCAAAATTCGAAATGAAATGTTAGCTCAATATGGAATTATTTTCAATGGGTTGGAATGTTGGAAACTTCACTTAGCATTCTGGTTTGATTTCCTTTCTTTGCTGTTTTCCCCATTTTGCATACTTCCCATCAATCTAGAGTGAAGATGTAAGAAACGGATGAGCAGTTTAGATGTCGTTTTGGTGAGAGAGGGAGTGATGTGTGCAATTGGATAGATGGTTCGGCCATATTGGAGTCCCTGCTGCAACACACAGAAACACCTTGCAACATGCAAGAACTCATTACCATCAGAGGAGGGACAAGGAGCCATTACCATCAGAGTGAGAGAAAGAAGGGAGAAGGAGTCATTACCATCTGAGGAGGGACAAGGAGCCATTTCCATCAGAGGAAGAGCAAGAAATCATTACCATCAGAAAGAAAGTAGAAGGAGTCATTACCATCAGGGAGGAGGAGCTATTACCATCAGAGGCAGAGTAAAGAGTCATCAACATCAGGGAGGAGGAGCAAAGAGTCATTACCATCAGGGAGGAGGAGCTATTACCATCAGAGGCGGAGCAAGGAGTCATCACCATCAGGGAGGAGGAGCAAAGAGTCATTACCATGATGAAGGAGGAGCTATTACCATCAGAGGCGGAGCAAGGAGGAGGGAGGTGTGGCTATGGGGTCAGCGGAGCCAAACAAGAGGAAGGCCAGTCCCCCAGCCAGGTTGAGCAGGGCAGTGGAGATAAACACCAGACTCCAGTCTCCCCCTGAAGTCTCCAGGAGATAGCCAGTCATGTAGACCCCCACCACTCCTTGAATATAGACAGAGGTTAGCATAGAGGTTCAGTGGACCTGGTAGACAGACAGACTGACCTGGGATAGAGCCCATGGTATTCATCACACCTGGTAAAACACACCACAGTTAGTAGGATCCAATAGAGAGACACCTTAGAATGGTCCCCAATTCAGCTACTTCAAATTATTAAAAATGTTAATTAGTTGTAAAAAAAAAGCACCTCTTTTATACAGGATTACAGAGAACAGAATTACCAATTAAATACAGCAACCAGGCCTTTTTCATGACACAGAGAATCAATGAGAGGATGCTACAAGATTATAAATCTTATATAATTACAGATTTATTTAAAATAAAAGCATAAATCCTCCAGGGAAAAGATTCTTTTAAAAATATTTTTATTTAAAAATATCACGAGCTTTCGGGCAAGTAAGCCCTTCTACGGGAGAAACTATTTTACATCCTTAATACGCCAATAAAATAATATTTAAACTTAAATAAAGTCCTTTAGTTGTTTACATTTGTTTTTAGGCATAATCAACGCGGGCTTCTATTGCGCGTGCTTCACTTGGAGGTTATGGGGTGGGCTCAGGGAATATAATGTTATAAACTTCCGGGATATCTATTCTTCTGTTAATACTATTGTGCTTTCTGGATATGATGGATTCTATGATAAGTCTCTGTTGTCTATTGGGGATGTTGGAGTAATGGGTCTTTGGTTCTGATAGGGAGAAGGAATGGCCTGTTTCTCTTATATGTTGGTATACTAAAGATCTACTGTCTTGATTATCGATATTTCGTTTATGTTCTGATATTCTTATATTTAAAAGTCTGCCAGTTTCGCCAACATATTTGGTTTTGCATTCGTTGCATTCTATGGAATATATGGCATTCTTAATATTGGAAGGATAATCAATGGTATTGTTCTTTGTTATGGGGTTTCTTAGTAACGAATTTAAATTAGGTGAGTTGCTGAAAAATGTTTTGATCCCAAATTTCTTCAGATGACGGGCTATAGAAACAGATACTGGTGAATAGATATCCCGGAAGTTCATAACATTATATTCCCTGAGCCCACCCCATAACCTCCAAGTGAAGCACGCGCAATAGAAGCCCGCGTTGATTATGCCTAAAAACAAATGTAAACAACTAAAGGACTTTATTTAAGTTTAAATATTATTTTATTGGCGTATTAAGGATGTAAAATAGTTTCTCCCGTAGAAGGGCTTATTTGCCCGAAAGCTCGAGATATTTTTAAATAAAAATATTTTTAAAAGAATCTTTTCCCTGGAGGATTTATGTTTTTATTTTAATATTGATTCAAGGGATTATTTTTATCGAATACAGATTTATTGCTGCAAACTGGGACCATAAGAAGAGACTTTTTTTTTTAAACCACTGAGAGTTTTCTTGTAGCTTTAATCCAAATTGTGCTTTATAATTTTTGGATAGATACCTCTTTGTCAATTACTCTTTTAGAATCCTTTAAAAAATTTAAAAGTTTTTTTTTTTGCTTATCCCTAGTACACGTGGTACAGGCCATGATAATCATGGTGGGTAGTTAGCGACTGCTTTTTACTGTAAGCGCACCACATGTCTACACATGTGAAAAGCAGTTCGACTTTGCACTTACAATGTTCCAGAGCCCCGTTTGGTTACTTGCACTCGCTGGTGGGGTTGGACTTTTGCAAGAATCGGGGGGCCATTGGAGCATTTTTTTTATTTTAACAGAAAAAAGTGTCCAATGCGGGAATCGAACCCGGGTCGTAGTGGTCGAAAACCAAACGGTTTAACCAGCCTTCCACCGACCCCCCTAGTCGGTATGTGTGTTAAATGAATGTAAATAGAATGGTTAAGATTTGAAAACTGTTGAATTAAAGTGAAATTGTATTGAATTAAACTCAGAGATAAATAAAAAATATTATAAAGAGGTACTTTTTTTTTTTTTCTAATCCCTAGTAAACGTGGTACAGCCCATGATAATCATGGTGAGTAGTTAGCGACTGCTTTTACTGTAAGTGCACCACATGTCTACACATGTGAAAATCAGTTCGACTTTGCACTTACAAATGTGCCAGAGCCCCGTTTTGGTTACTTGCATTCTCTGGTGGGGTTGGAGGTACTTCTCCCTTTAATTATACATCAGAATGATATGTTAGTCACCTTAGTAAAAAAACATTACTAGTGGTAATAAAGAATGAGTCATAACACCAGGTTTGGAAAATTCAGACAAAAGCCAACAACCTATATACCATGGTTTCAGGATATGGCCCTCATCAGTACAGGGACGGCTTTGTTTTCATAACATCCTACGAGAGGGGTTATAAAATCTGTCAAATTTAGGAAACAGGTGTTTAAGCTGATGAAGTGGCAAGGGCAAATTTATGTTGTATGTATATATATACTAGCCGAATGACCCGGGCAACGCCCGTGTTTTACCCGATTGAATGTTTTTATTCAAATACTATTTGTTACAATTATAAATTGGCGCCTTATATAAATGCATATTTTAGTTAATAACTATAGCCTATGTGCTTTATCTGTCTATGTACTGTTGGCTTCCGTAGGCGTCTCTTACTGGGAAAAAGAAAGAGAGGATTCCATTTGGTTATTAACTAATATATGCATTTATTTAAGGAGCGACCCGCTCCAACACAATGGTTACAAAAACAAAAAAGCGAGTGAGGGGGGGCAAAGGTGGCGTGATCGTAGCCGACCAATAGGAGGGCGCCATTCCAAAAAAAAAAAGCAAACGGTAACTGTATATTGAATACAGTGGAACCTCCCTGTAAAGGACAACACCTAATTGCAGAGCCAAAGTGTCCTTTAGGGAGAGGTGTACTTTTACCAGAGATTTGTTAAATAGTTTTTTTTTTTTTGCTTATCCCTAGTACACTTGGTACAGGCCATGATAATCATGGTGGGTAGAAGTTGGCGACTACTTTTACTGTAAGTGCACCATATGTCTACACATATGAAAAGCAGTTCGACTTTGCACTTACAAATGTGCCAGAGCCCCGTTTTGGTTACTCGCACTCGCTGGTGGGGTTGGACTTTTGCAAGAATCGGGGGCCATTGGAGCTTTTTTTTTTTTTTATCAGAAAAAAGTGTCTAATGCGGGAATCGAACCCGGGTCGTAGCGGTCGAAAACCAACGGTTTAGACCAAGCATGTCAAACTCAAATCCTAACACGGGCCAAATAAAAAAGTAATAAGATTATGTGGGCCGCAAAAAAAGAAAACAAGTAATTAAATTTTTATAGTAACATTTATGTAGGTTTATTTTTAAAAATACTAATAAGAAAAAAGAAAGTAAAGTTAATATTTTCTCCCTGATTTTTGGCATCTCTTTTCTGCTACCATCTTTCCTACTTCGGGGGAAATCTTGTTCGCAGTGATTAATTTTAAAACTGACCCAAGGTGAACGTCAGTAAAACGTAGCTTGCATGCACCGCCGCTTCACTCTCTTGTGATACTTTAGTAAACATAAACTGTTGTTTTTTCATTCCCAACTTGAACTCTTTTAACTTTTCTTGTCTCATTAAACCTTCGTAGGTATCATATTTTGATTTATGTTGTTCATAATGACGTTTAATGTTATATAATTTTGGTACACACTAATAGCATTATTAAATATCAAGCAGATGATTTTTATCTTTTACTTCAGAGCAAAAATACTCTAATTCCCACTTTTCTTGAAAATTCCTATGTTCGTCAGCAATTTTTCGTTTAGTTTTACTGCCACTTGGTTTTGATGAAGACATATTGAATACAAAGGTCTGAAAAAAAATTAGTAATCGCTAACACAAAATAATAAAATGTTTTAATTAATATTTTAAATATTTTTTTTAAATTAATATTTTTTAACTTACCAGACACAGAATAACTGCACAAATTATTGAACGTAACTTTAAAAAAAAAAATTTTTCTAGTACTCCGAAAGAATATTTTCTTTAAACTTTAAGGCACACAATACTTATGGCGATGTACATACGTTATGTATGTAGGTATAATATTATCAAAACTTACGACTTATGTATTGCGACCAGTGGTTCGTTATTAATAAATAAATTATGTATAATTAAAATTTTTAAAAATTAGGCTACAAATTTTTATTAATTTTTTTTTAATTTATAAATTTTTTTTTATTAAAATATATTATCTGGTGGGCCGCAAATTTATTCGTTGTGGGCCGCATGAGGCCCGCGGGCCGCGAGTTTGACATGCTTGGTTTAGACCATCCTTCCACCGACCCCCTCATTAAATAGTAAAAATGGTAATATTGGCAAAATGAAAACTGTCCTTTGTAGAGAGGTATCCTCTAGCAGGAGTGTCCTCTCAGGGGGGTTCTACTGTATATATTTTTAAAATATTTTTGGCATAAATAATTGAAAAAAAGGGAAAAAATCTAGCACAGGTTGTAAGTGCACTGGCTACCGTACCAAAGATGGATCCTGTAAAGTGCGGGGCAATGTCCTGAGGATTGAGGAACACCCCGGAGCAGTGCAGTCCACCAGATGCTACAATGATAGCCATGGCTGCCAGAGCCACAGGGTAGGAGGTGGTCCAGGTCAGGAGGAGGAAGAGAGAGGCCTTGGTGATATGGCATCCACTCTGTCACCACAGCCCTATGGCATACATTCCAACACACAACCACGCAACAACTTACCTCCAGAACTTTTCTCACTACAATAATCCTCCAACCTATGCAACAAACCATATTACCATATTAGTCTATAAATCACAGTTTCCACATACACACAAATGGTTTAATACTAGTGCTTTCAGATTCAATCAGCATTGAATTTTAAGTATTCCAGTCATGATATTTGTCAGGTCTCAAGCTCTACAAGCTTGATACCCTAATATGATTGAGTGGAGATAAGAAAGAAGAAGAAGTGTTTGATGGTATCAGGGGTTGTTGTTAGTGTCCATTAAATCGACTTTTGGTGATACTATATGGACAAATATTCTCTAATTTGATTTGCTTTCTAAACATAAGGTAATAAGACCAAATCCAAATAAATAAATAGTGTGTGACGTTTCGGTAACAGCGTTGTTACCATCTGCAGAGTACTTTTGTCTGAAGATGGTAACAACGCTGTTACCCCAACATCACACACTATTAATTTATTTGGATTTGGTCTTATTACCTTGTGTTTATAATCTATAATCCAAATTGTGCCTTATCAATTTGATTTGATTTCAAAAATTATCCCTGAGTTTATCTAAGAAAGACCATTATGGAAGAGGCTGGTGCTGATCATCAAACAGTTTGGGCATTATGATTATCTTTTTTTCTATGAAAAATAGACACTTCGGCCAGTTAGAATTTTTTATTTTCTCAACATTTTGACAAAGCGTTTTTTTTTTTTGTCTAAACGTTGCGAAAATAGAAAAACTCTAACTGGCTGAAGTGTCTATTTTTCATAGAAATATGAATGCCGGCCAGGCAACATCTATCTTTAGGATTATGATTATCGTTGGCTATGACTAACCAGCAAAAAAATGAGTGTCATTTGTGTGTCAAATGTTTTACAGGTCCTACAAACAACTAACCAAAGAACTTACCATTAGCAATGAGGGTATCAGCCAACCAACCAGCCAACAGAGAAGCCATGGGCTGCACCAGCCAAGGCACCACGTTGCACACCCACGGCTGGGCCTCCGGGAACTTCTCTGAGAAGTAGGTGGGCAACCAACTAAGCAGGATGAAGAAGGCATTGGCCTCGCTGAGGTGAGCAAACAGCATGGACCTGCCTCCATGCCAGCACTGTCTTACACCGGGAACCTCCATACAGCCCTCTACTTGATACACTCTCATACAACACATCTTTAAAAATCCTGAGTTCAACTGACCCGGTTGATAGACCTCAGCAAGGGTCCCACTCCAGGGATATGGAGGAGGTACGTCTGTACTCATGTTAGAGTCGGCAGCAAAGGCGTCTGCTCCCATGTTAGGGACAGCCTCAAACTACAGGCAAAGTCAGACTTTCACCAAAGTGTGCCTGGATCATGGTGCCATGATCAACGAAAGCTGCACCCCTACACCCCATTTCAGCTCGAGGAGCATGAACTCATGGAATTCGTGTAATCTTTACACAAGGGGATAAGAAACAACAACACAATACATGGGCCCTTAGGACAAAGTCTGACTGTCATGTGCTACCCCAAGATAGCCAACCAACGACAGCAGTTCTTTTTACCCATCATGGAGTCTTATGAACTACTCCATGACCTTGTCTAATTATAAAATGGGATCATAATAAATTAAAAAAAGTTGTTATTACAACAATGTATCTTCACACAGCGTTTAAACCATATAAAATTAAACTATGCAAACTCTTTTTATACAGTTCCTTATAACTTCTAATTACAATAGAGAACCTCATTATACAGTAGAACTACCTCTCTGTAAAGGACAACACCATGTTGCAGAGCCAAAGTGTCCTTTAGGAAGAGGTGTCCTCTTACTAGACATTTCATTAATTTGGATGTAGCTTTATGTTACTAATCTATAAACCAAACTGTACCTATTCAGTCGATTACAATAAAGAGTTTTGTAAGTACAAAAGTCAAACTGCTTTTCACATGTATAGACATATGGTGTACTTATAGTAAAAGCAGTCGCTAACTTCTACCCACCACGATTATTATGGCCTGTACCACGTGTACTAGGGATAAGCAAAAAAAAAAAAAACAATAAAGAGTGTTCAAGTAACCAAACGGCGCTCTGGCACATGTAAGCGCAAAAAAACTGCTTCAAACTGCTTTTCACATGTATAGACATATGGTGTACTTACAGTAAAAGTAGTCGCAAACTTCTACCCACCATGATTATCATTGGAATGGAATGGGGTATAGGGGTGCAGCTTTCGTTGATCATGGCACCATGATCCAGGCACACATGACAAATATTAAAAAGTATTGGAAGTGATCATTTGCCTATTATGATAGAAATTAGCACCAAGACCAAAGCCAGCTCAATTAAAGAAAAATTCTGGAACTTCAAAAAGGCTAATTGGAATCTTTACCAGCAAAACACCAATGAAGACTTTAGAAAAGCACCCACTAGAATAAAAGATCTGGAACAAAATTGGATATCTTTCAAAAACACCATTATTAAAGCAGCCAAAGTTTCAATACCAAGAGGTAATATTAAGAAATGGATTCCAAATTATACACACCAGGCAAAAGATATTCAAACACTTATAACTAAAAGAAATGAACTACAAAAAAAGTGCACCCAAAACCAAACAAATTGTAGAACTGAACTGAACATTGTGAATGCAAAAATAAAAAGATTATACGTAAATATGAAAAGGGAAAAATGGAAACAAACTTGTGAAAACCTGAACCCAAGAAACCCAAATACAAAACTTTGGCATTTGGCAAAACAAATTGACAGAGCCCAGCCACAAACTGAAAACACAAATATGATTAAGAATGCAGATGGTACCCCAGCAACTAATGACAAAAATGCTGCTAATCTTTTAGGTAATTCATATCAAATAAGTAGTAAAATCAAATTTGAAATAAAAGATAAGAAAGTTGAAAAAAAGGCCCGAAAGATTATCCATGACTGTAAAAACGTCGCTAGCACTCATAATATTTTCCATGAAAAAATCAATATGAAAGAGCTAGATTATGCATTAGAAAACACTGATCTGAACAAGACTCCTGGGCCAGATGGAATCCATGGCCAAATGATATCAAACTTGGGCAAAAATGGCAAAGAAAAACTTCTTGATATTTTCAATAACTCCTGGAAAACTGGAAAATTGCCTCAAGACTGGAAAACTGCAACAATAATTCCTATTAAAAAACTTGACAAATCTGCTGATGACCCAAAAAACTACCGACCTATCTCCCTCACAAGTATTTGCTGCAAATTAATGGAAAAAATTATACTCAGACGACTAACCTACCACCTCGACACAAGAAATCTCTTACCAGAAGAACAATATGGATTTAGGAAAGGACATGGGACAATAGACCAACTCTTATTTTTCACACAAAAGGTAAAAGATGCACAAAACAGAAAACCAACTAACCACACAATAGCTGCTTTTTTAGACCTTACACAAGCTTTTGATAAGGTATGGAAAAACAAGTTAATTACAAAATTATACAAACATTTCAAAATTGATGGAAAAGCTATCACTTGGATAAATGATTTCCTTAAAAATAGATACATCAGGGTCAAATATAATGGTACTCTATCTAAAACCTTCAAATTGTACCAAGGATTACCACAAGGATCAGTCGTTAGCCCAACTCTCTTCACCCTATTTATTGCAGGCATAGAAGAAAAAATTTCACATAAAACCAATATTGGACTTTTCGCTGATGACATTATTCTATGGAGCAGCAATACTAACTGGAAAAAAGCTGAAAGAGATTTGAACAAGACTCTTTTCCACCTAGAAAAATTTGCTAATAAACATAAATTAGAATTTAACCCCCAAAAATCTGAAACCTGTCTTTTTACTACCGATAAGAAACTATACAAAATAAGACCAAAAATTATTCTGAAAGAACAACAATTGCAATATAATAAACATCCTAAATATCTTGGCTACACCCTGGATCCAGAAATTAACTCCAGTAAACATATTGAAGAAGTTATTAGAAAAGGAAGAGACAGACTAAAAATCCTGAAATATATTTCAGGAAGAGAGTGGGGAGCCGATGCAACCACACTAAAATTAACTTACACATCTCTAATTAGACCTATCCTGGAATATGGATATCAAATCTATGGTACAGCATCTGAAACAAATCTAAAATCACTGGAAAGGATACAACTAAGTGCAGCTAGAATTATTACAGGTCTTCGAAATACCTGCCCTAATGATATTGTACTTTACGAGGCAGACATTATGCCCTTAAAGGATAGAAGAAGCTACAATCTGCCAAAATATATAAACAAAATCAAGAGTTATGGAAACAAACACAGAACTTCCAAGTACATACTTAATTGGGAATCCAATTTAAGACTCAAAAAAGAAGGCCCTCTACACCTGGCCAAAAGAAATGAATTTTTAAAATATAAAGTGGAAAAAAATTATTAAGCAGAAAAATTTCTCTATTTTTAATGCCACTTTAAATGAACCCACCAACAAACAATACCAAAATCCAGAATACCTAAAACAATTATCATTAGGAATAATTAATAACATTCCTAAAAATGCAATAACTATCTATACCGATGGTAGCAGAGACGAGCTAGGACACACTGGCAGTGGCTGTCTCATCAAAACCACAAATGGAATTGAGAAAATGAACAGAAGAAACCCAGATTTTTGCTCAGTCTTCAGATCAGAACTTATAGCCATCTATGAAGCCTTAAAATCCATCAGAAATACTAATTATCAAGATATCTGGATTCTTACCGATAGTAGAAGTGCCATACAACACTTGAGTCACACAGGGGAACTCAGAGACAAAGTAAGCAGGAACATAATTGGTTATCTCCAAAAACTCTCAAAAACCTCAAAAATTCACCTTCAATGGATACCCTCACATGTTGGCATTGAAGGCAATGAAGCTGCTGATGTGCTAGCGAAAAAAGGCGCAAAAGAACCCTTGCCACAGAAAAATAAACTTACTTTTAAAGAAATAGAAACAATAGCCAAAACAAAAATAAACAAGAACTGGAGGATCCCACCTAAGCACAGTTGGTACAGTGGAGTGAACCCAGGAGGAGCTCTGAACATCAGAAATAGACAGCATCAAACAACACTAACAAGATTTAGAACAGGCCATCTCAAGCCATTGAAGATAGAAAATAATAACAAAATTTATCCCACTTGCCCAAAATGTAGTTTGGTACCTGCAGCTCCAGAACACATTTTGGCTTGCATTAAATGCACTAAACAGGACCTTTGGGAGAGGCCGCTGCTCATCATAAAACAGCTCGAGGAGCATGAACTCATGGAATTCGTGTAATCTTTACACAAGGGGATAAGAAACAACAACAACATGATTATCATGGCCTGTACCACGTGTACTAGAGATAAATAAGAAGAGAGAAGATAACAATAATATATAATAGTGAGTTTTATAATAAGTAAGGAAAACATTCATTCTGGAAAATTCCTGAAAAAGCCAGTAAATGAAACCCCTCTTTATGTCTGGCTTCATTTTGTTAGGAAACAGCAGAGACAAGGTCGATAACTATTTATTTGTGAGAGTTGTTAGATATGGAGCATTCAATGGTGAGAACATGGCTTCAGTCTTTAATAAGACATAACCAGGAGGTAGGACAACATATGAAACCTCCAAAATGGCATTGTCCAATATTTGCTCAAAGTTTACTTGAACTGAAGAATCATTCTTCACGGTTTTAATGGCCCGGTTCATGCGAAATATCCAAAACGTTTGCTTTTGCCTTGTTCCTGGGGGCATCACCCGCCCATCCAGGGTATTGATACCCTGATTCAGATGTCAGAGAGAGGTAAGACAACATGTTTTTTTTTGCTTATCCCTAGTACACGTGGTACAGGCCATGATAATCATGGTGGGTAGAAGTAGACGATTGCTTTTACTGTAAGTGCACCACATATCTTCACATGTGAAAAGCAGTTCGACTTTGCACTTACAAATGTGCCAGAGTCCCGTTTGGTTACTTGCACTCGCTGGTGGGGTTGGACTTTTGCAAGAATCGGGGGCCATTGGAGCATTTTTTTTTTTAAACATAAATAAAGTGCCCAATGCGGGAATCAAACCCGGGTGGTAGCGGTCGAAAACCAACGGTTTAGACCATCCTTCCACCGACATATGGTGATCACCCATTGTTACATCACATGTGGTAACAAGATCAGCAGCCAAGGCGGTGAAGAAAGCTAACAGAAGGTTATATATAGGTATGGAGACAATCCATTGATCAAATAGCATTACTCTGGTATTTTTTGGTTGGGGAAATAAGAAACACATTCAGGAACAGTTTTCTTATATCCATTTAGCTTCATGTCAATAATATCTTCTTTGAATTCACATAGGAGTTAACAATGTCATTTTCATTAAAATATTGGTAGATTTTTAATTGTTGTGCTAACCATTTTGACAAGGCATATGTTGGTGAAGGTCTATTGTTTACTATTGGGCGTAATGGACAGTTAGGCTTGTGGTGCTCCAAAGGTCCACAAGCCTAACTGTCCATTACGCCCAATAGTAAACAATAGACCTTCACCAACATATGCCTTGTCAAAATGGTTAGCACAACAATTAAAAATCTACCAATATTTTAATGAAAATGAAATTGTTAACTCCTATGAATTCAAAGAAGATATTATTGACATGAAGCTAAATGGAAATCAAAGAATTATATCTTTAGATGTTGAATCCAAGTTTTCTTATATGTAATTCAAGTTGTCTTAAAAAAACTATTTTTCCTTATCTGTTATCTTGTTTAAACACATGATAACAGTACTATTTAAGAACTTGCTGTAATATTTTTTCTCATTTATTCTTTTGTCTGATGATGGTGACAATGTTGTTGCCGTCACACACTATTAAATTATTTGGATTAGGTCTTATTTTCTTTTATTATAATCTATAATCCAAATTGTGCTTTATCATTATATGTATACACTCATGGACAAAACTTAAGGAAGTGGCAAGTCTTTGATATCACTGGTTGTCTTGTTTTTAGGAGACAGAGACAATTTTGTTTACACTTGGTTATCTCGTGTGTCTTCAATAAAGGTCACTGTAATATCTTTCCGAGTTATTGTCTGAATCTTTATATACATGCTAAAAGGTACAACTTCCTTCCCATGAGTGTATTTTAATATCATTTGTTGCTAATATAATCCCTTCGGTAGAATTATTAAATATTTATTATATATATATTTTTTTATAATATTTTATATAATTATTTAATATCATTGTTCAAGCTTTTGGGCCTTCATTTCTTTCTACTTATTCCTTTATTTTTTTGTCATCACAGTAAGGGTTGGCAGGAATTTTTATATTTAAGAAAGAATAAATATTTTATGATTTTTTTAAACTTGCAGATGGCACACTAATATACACTAAAAAAAAATTGTTTTTACCCCTAGGACACAAGGTAATAAGACCAAATCCAAATAAATAAATAGTGTGTGACGTTTCGTTAACAACGCTGTTACCGAAACGTCACACACTATTTATTTATTTGGATTTGGTCTTATTACCTTGTGTTTATAATCTATAATCCAAATTGTGCCTTATCACCCCTAGGACAGTAATTCTTTTCCCTTGCAGATTCCTTAGGATATCTATAAATATAAAACTGTTTCTTAAAAAGGCATTTCTATGCGTATGTATTTTTTTTAAAGAATGATTATCCCATTGTATAATTATACAAGGTCACGGAGACTATATTCATAGATCAAATTCACAATCTTGGTAGGTTTAAAATATAGGTCCTGTCTTTAGGCTCCCATACATTCCAAGAGATGGTCTGGTGAGGCCTCTTTGGTCCTGCAGATGGTGCATTGTGGGAAGACACCATCCTGGAAGAGGAATGGTTTTGTATGGCCAATGTGTGTGTATAGATAAATGGGGGTGCATATTTACAATAGAAGCAGCTATAAGTTCCTCCCTAGCTCAGTAAATATATTGTACAATATATCGTTATCACTAAATAGCTTGTATCATAGGTACTCAAAAACCCACTTGGGGGAGAAGCCATGTTGTTGTTGTCGTATCCAAAGAAGAGTCTCAGATGTCTCCATACATCTCCAACACAGCAGCAGCAATATCCACTATCTTGGGTGTGTAAAGCTACTGCTCTGGGTCTAAGTCAATTTTCTGCAAGGCTGCGGCCATTGCTGGGTATGAGAATATGTGAGTAGGTGTTAGTTCCACACCAGGACAGTTGTTGCATGTCCTATAGGTTCTTGTGCCATCTGGATGTATTGCCATATTCCTTTATAGTGTTTTGTTCTAAGTCATGTTATAGTTAGTCATCAAACTGTGAAGAAGAGCCTACCAGAAGGCAGGGCTACGGAAGAACAATCTCCAAGGAACTGGAGTGGCTGGAGCAGAGCTGACCGGAGAGTTGACTGGACCACGGGGCTGGGAACATCTTAGGACTAGGACCCATAGTAGACCTAGCAGTCCTAGACACACGGGACTTTTGGTTCAATTGCCTGACTCCAGCCTATGGGTACTGGACTCACCTATGGATCTGAAGAGAGCCTCCCAGCCAATATACATGAGGATGAGGGACCCTGCACTGCCACTGACTAGCATCCTGGAACAAACAGAACAAACTTTTCGCTGATGACATTATTCTATGGAGCAGTAACACTAACTGGAAAAAAGCTGAAAGGGATTTGAACAAGACTCTTCTCCACCTAGAAAAATTTGCTAATAAACATAAATTAGAATTTAACCCCCAAAAATCTGAAACCTGTCTTTTTACTACCGATAAGAAACTATACAAAATAAGGCCAAAAATTATTCTGAAAGAACAACAATTACAATATAATAAACATCCTAAATATCTTGGCTACACCCTGGATCCAGAAATTAACTCCAGTAAACATATTGAAGAAGTTATTAGAAAAGGAAGAGACCGACTAAAAATCCTGAAATATATTTCAGGAAGAGAGTGGGGAGCCGATGCAACCACACTAAAATTAACTTACACATCTCTTATTAGACCTATCCTGGAATATGGATATCAAATCTATGGTACAGCATCTGAAACAAATCTAAAATCACTGGAAAGGATACAACTAAGTGCAGCTAGAATTATTACAGGTCTTCGAAATACCTGCCCTAACGATATTGTACTTTACGAGGCAGACATTATGCCCTTAGAGGATAGAAGAAGCTACAATCTGCCAAAATATATAAACAAAATCAAGAGTTATGGAAACAAACACAGAACTTCCAATTACATACTTAATTGGGAATCCAATCTAAGACTCAAAAAAGAAGGCCCTCTCCACCTGGCCAAAAGAAATGGATTTTTAAAATATAAAGTAGAAAAAATTATTTAGCAGAAAAAATTTCTCCATGCGAACCACTACAAAATGTTATTTTTAATGCCTCTTTAAATGAACCCACCAACAAACAATGCCAAAATCCAGAATACTTAAAACAATTATCATTAGAAATAATTAATAACATTCCTAAAAATGCAATAACTATTTATACCGATGGTAGCAGAGACGAGCTAGGACACACTGGCAGTGGCTGTCTCATCAAAACCACAAATGGCATTGAGAAAATGAACAGAAGAAACCCAGATTTTTGCTCAGTCTTCAGATCAGAACTTATAGCCATCTATGAAGCCTTAAAATCCATCAGAAATACTAATTATCAAGATATCTGGATTCTTACTGATAGTAGAAGTGCCATACAACACTTGAGTCACACAGGGGAACTCAGAGACAAAGTAAGCAGGAACATAATTGGCTATCTCCAAAAACTCTCAAAAACCTCAAAAATTCACCTTCAATGGATACCCTCACATGTTGGAATTGAAGGCAATGAAGCTGCTGATGTGCTAGCGAAAAAAGGCACAAAAGAACCCTTGCCACAGAAAAATAAACTTACTTTTAAAGAAATAGAGACAGTAGCCAAAACAAAAATAAACAAGAACTGGAGGATCCCACCTAAGCACAGTTGGTACAGTGGAGTGAACCCAGGATCAGCTCTGAACATCAGAAATAGACAGCATCAAACAACACTAACAAGATTTAGAACAGGCCATCTCAAACCATTGAAGATAGAAAATAATAACAAAATCTACCCCACTTGCCCAAAATGTAGCTTGGCACCTGCAGCTCCAGAACACATTTTGGCTTGCATTAGATGCACTAAACAGGACCTTTGGGAGAGGCCGCTGCTCATCATAAAACAGCTCGAGGAGCATGAACTCATGGAATTCGTGTAATCTTTACACAAGGGGATAAGAAACAACAACAACAACAACAGAAATATATCATTGTCATGTAGTACAGCCCCATTTCTCATAGGGAGATCAAAGAATTCAAAGTATCTCCCAGTCAATTAGCGCCTTCTCGGCCAGTGGCTAATTCTTATTCATTTTTGCTTATTCTTAGTACAGGCGATAGAGGTAATGATAATCATGGTGGGCAGAAGTTGTTGACTGCTTTTACTGTAAGTACACCACATGTCTACACATATGAAAAGCAGTTCCACTTTGCACTTACGAATGTGCCAGAGCCCCGTTTGTTTACTTGCACTCACTGGTGGGATTGGACTTTTGCAAAAAGTGCCCAATGCGGGAAATGAACCCGGGTCGTAGCGGTCGAAAACCAACGGTTTAGACCATCCTTCCACCGACCCCCCAAATTCTTATTCTTCCCATGGCAATTAGAATGCTTCTAGAAAATGAACATGGGCAGGGTAATGATAGTGGTTGTCATATTAGGTCCATAGGGCGTATATCTATAGATGAGATTTATCATCAGTGGTGCATTTCAAAGTCTGTAGGCCAAATCAATTATCATCTTATGTTGTTGTTGTTTCTTATCCCCTTGTGTAAAGATTACATGAATTCCATGAGTTCATGTTCCTCGAGCTGTTTGATGATAAGCAGCAGCCTCTCCCAAAGGTCCTGTTTAGTGCATTCTAATACAAGCCAAAATGTGTTCTGGAGCTACAGGTGCCAAGCTACATTTTGGGCAAGTGAGGGTAGATTTTGTTGTTATTTTCTATCTTCTATATATCTTCTATTATCATCTTATAGCACAGTCATCTCTGATAAAGAGGTAGTCATCATGAAACTCCAATTCTCTCTGTCTTCTTCTTCTTCTTTCTTATCTCCACTCAATCACACTAAGGTATCAAGCTTGTAAAGCTTGAGATTTTTGATGGTGTCTGCCGGGGAAGAGTAGAGCTCATCAATGGATGAGTCAATACAGTCAATAATATGTCTTGGGGGGGGTTTGCAGGCTGAGAATTGCACATTAGTGGGAAAACCTTGCAACCATTCTGGAAAGTCATTGTCCGTAGATGACCAGACTTAAGTCTGGAAATCAAAGACTGTTGTTCTCTTGGGAGGACAGAACCGGTGCTTGTCCCTCCTGTTCTGTACCAGTCATGTGCAGCATCAGATTTCCATTCCTGCAGGCATTGGGTTTTGATGGTACGGAGGAGGTCTCTTTCGTCTAGTTGGGTGGTAGATTCTCTTGCTTCAGGTAGGCCAAGAGCTCCAGCCTTTGCCAGAGAGTCTGCCAGCTCATTACCAGGAATTCCAACGTGAGCTGGAAGCCATTGCACTGTGACTGAGCTGTTGGCTGGGAGTCGGTTTACAGACTTAATTCTCTCTGTTGTCAATTCTCTCTATTCTGTTGACAACTCTCAAATGATGTAGTTTGGTAGTTTTAGGTTGAGAATTGTAGTAACACAAGGTAATAAGATAAAATGGTGGCGTCACAACATTTCAATACAATAATCCCTTGTTACAATATTAAGGCAAAAACACCAGACAGAACTGAATGAAATCCAGAGATGACATAAAAAGAAACTTATCCCTGGAAAAGCTTGACCTTAATAAGACAATCATTATTGCATAAATGTCAAACACCATTTGGATTTGTTCCTAATACAGTAGAACCTCCCTGTAAAGGACATCTAATTGCAGAGCCAAAGTATTCTTTAGAGAGAAGTATCCTCTTACCAGAGAGTTGCTAAATAATAAAAATGATAATTTTGCAAATTAAAACTGTCCTTTGTAGAGAGATGTCCTCTAGAGTGAGTGTCCTCTGTTGTTGTTGTTTCTTATCCCCTTGTGTAAAGATTACACAAATTTCATGATCTCATAGAATGGGGTGTAGGGGTGCAGCTTTCATTGATCATGGCACACTTTGGTGAAAGTCAAGTGTCTTCTAAGGTGAGTGTCCTCTAATAGAGATTCTACTGTACCTTGTAAATAATCCAAATTGTACCATAATAAATTACTTTTATGTGTAGATAAGAAGGATGAAGGAAGAGTTACCCTAAGGCAGGCCCACAAGTCACCACTCCCATAAAGAGGGCCTTGTGTTGCGGCAGGAGGTGTGCTGAGACTAGGCTAGAGATGGCTGGGAAATGGACTCCTGTACGCCCCACACACACATGATTATATAATTGGGGTTAACACACACATCTGTCTGAATGTAACTACGTCGATTGTAAATATCTCTCTTCATTCCTACCATTATTATTACCTTATAACTCCCTTTTGAGTGTAAAGATTGACGAGATGTCAATAAAGTTGTTTAATTGTCAATTGTCACATCTGTCTGAAGATTTTAAAAATGATGATGATATATAGGAATGATAATAAAATTCATAGTGTAGATAAAACTTTTGCAAAATATAACGATGATTGAAGAGGAGTGTCTTATACGAACTTTATTAGCAAGCTTTCGAACGTCCTTCTACTGGCTTTACGATGACACACATGATTATATAATTGGGGTTAACACACACATCTGTCTGAATGTAACTACGTCGATTGTAAATATTTCTCTTCATTCCTACCATTATTATTACCATATAACTCCCTTTTGAGTGTAAAGATTGACAAGATGTCAATAAAGTTGTTTAATTGTCAATTGTCACATCTGTCTGAAAATTTTAAAAATGATGATGATATATAGGAATGATAATAAAATTCATAGTGTAGATAAAACTTTTGCAAAATATAACGATGATTGAAGAGGAGTGTCTTATACGAACTTTATTCGCAAGCTTTCTGACGTCCTTCTACAGGCTTTACAATGACAAGAACATCAGGCATACAAAGACATCAGGCCTCTCATCCGGGAGGCATTTACCATCATCGGGCGGCCCCCTGACCTGCAGGGCTGGGTCTTCGGGCATGGCCTAGACGATGTTATTGTCTGAATCCCAATAAATATATGCTAAAAGGTACAGCTTCCTTAAGTTTTGTCTAAATGAAGTATAAATGGTACCTGAATGAAGGTTCCATATCAGGTAAAAGGTAGAGAGTGAAAGGATTAATCTTCCTGATTCATCTAGTGTTGGATGTTCAGAAGAGGTTATTTATTTGAGGAAGCCATGAATCTTTTGAGAGAGAAATCCTTCTATTCTAATCAAGTTGCTGTGAGTCCATTGTACAAAGAAGACAAACCAGAAAGTTCAATCAAAGAAACAGTTATTGGCCAAATGGACAGACTTACCTTGCAGCGCTCCCTCTACCACTCTGGCAAATGTCAGAGGAACCAGGCTGGGAGAAGGCCATTCCACCTGCTCCGGGGTGGTCAGTGTGACCAGGCTCCAGGCTACTGCGGCCCAGGCCAGGACTCTAGCCCCACCCACCCTGTCGCTGAGGTAGCCTCCAATCACCTGGGTGAGAGCGTAGCCCCAGAAGAAACTGGCCAACACCACACCCTACAACACCAGAGTACCCCCTTTTTGAATATTTTAACAATTGCAGGATATACAGAAGTACCTCCATGAGAGGACACTCTTGCTAGAGGACACCCCTCTACAAAATACAATTTCATCACCAAATTTAAACACAAGGTAATAAAAGACCAAATCCAAATAAATAAATAGTGTATGACGTTTCAGTAACAGTGTTATTACCATCTTCAGACAAAAGTACTGAATGAGAAATTTTACCACAGCATGTTTTAAATAGTTACAGTAATTAGTTAAATTAGATAATTGGCAGATTTCTGGTAAGAGGACACTGCTCCCTAAATGATACTTTGGCTCTGTAAATAGGTGCTGTCCTTTACAGAGAGGTTATATTTGTAAATGCCTGTGGTTTTTATTTTTAAAGTACAGTAGAACCTCTCTATGTAAAGGACAATTATTTGCAGAGAAATTTGTCCTTTAAGGAGAGGTGTCCTCTTGCCAGAGAGCTGCTAAATAGTACAAATTGTAATTTTGGCAATGAAAACTGTCTTTTATAGAGAGGTGTCCTCTAGTGCAAGCATCCTCTCATGGGGGTTCTACTGTACAAAAAAATTTATTTATTGGATAAACCAGGTAACCAAACAAAGTTAAAATGAAATGCTGATTGAAATCAGAATAAATATTAAGGCTTAAATCTTGCACATGAGAGTGTGGGTTAGGCATGTGAGGAAAGGCTCAAAATCACACACTGGCATATATACTCGTGGACAAAAACTTAAGGAAGTAGAAAGTCTTTGATGTCGCCGGTCATCTATTATTTTTTGAAGTAGACAGAGGCAATTTTGTTCACACACTAGGTTATCTTGTGTATCTTCAATAAAGGTCACTGTAATATCTTTCAGAGTTATGGTCTGAATCCCGATATACATGCTAAAAGATACAACTTCCTTAAGTTTTGTCTACATGAGTGTAAATGGTATCTGAATGAAGGTTCCATATCAGGCAAAAGGTAGGCAGTGAAAGAATTAACCTCCCTATCTTCCTGATGCATCCAATGTTGGATATTCAAAGATAAAGAGGTTAGTGATTTGAGGAAGCCATGATTGATTATTTTGTGCACTATGCATTGCGTCAGACCTTGTCGAAGGCTCTGCTAATGTCAAAGAGTATTGCTCCAGTGGAATATTTAATCCTTGAAATACTATATTGATCCTAAAATCAAACTGTTCCTTTTGAATTAACCCTGTTCACTCAAGTGCGTTTTGTAGGTGGTTCTGGACAATCTTTTGAAAACTTTTTCAAGTGACAGAAACTCCACCTTTGCCGGTCCCAAGCCCGGATGAAAAAGAAAGAGGGGGAGCAGTAACAAGCTCACAAAAAAACCTGGGTTCAGCTGGCCCGGCTGACAGTACCCTGTCAGAGGCGGCCATTTCTTTTGGAGCTAAGTTGGCCTGCCATTGAGTAGTGCTCCCAGTCTTAATGACAAAGGCAGACGCATTCTACTTCACCCAGTCATGATGGTTGTCAAACAAACACCATCAAGGGTCACAACTTGAAACCCTAATATGTTTGAATGGAGATAAGAAAGAAGAAGAAGAGACAGAAGCAATGATAATGGACGATGATCACTAACCTCTTTTGGTGGTCCTCTTTGTGCAGATTTTTACTGAGATTATTGAAACCAATAGAAAGTGAAGAAAGATTACCGAATCTTGCTTGGACCATCCGCGGTCCCTGGCGAGTTCAGGGGCTGCCAAGGGCAGTGCGACCCTGGAGAGGTAGAGTGCAGCGCAACTTGAGCAGAGGAGAGCCGCCCAGCAAAGCTTCTCATTTCTGCACAGACCAATTTGTACAGTAATTATGAACAACTTAGGAAATACCAACAGCAGCACAAATATAGGATAAAATGGCAAGCATGAACTTCAATTAATACACCACACAGGCTGTCTATGGAAGATATCTGGCAAAGTTTGTCGAAATCTGTTGTTTATCCCTAGTACACGTGGTACAGGCCATGATAATCATGGAGGGTAGAAGTTAGTGACTGCTTTTATTGTAAGTGCACCACATGTCTAGACATGTGAAAAGCAGTTCGACTTTGCACTTACAAATGTGTCAGAGCCCCGTTTGGTTACTTGCACTCGCTGGTGAGGTTGGTCTTTTGCAAGAATCGGGGGCCATTGGTGCATTTTTAAAATTTTTTCATCAGAAAAAAGTGCCCAATGCGGGAATCAAACCCAGGTCTTAGCAGTCAAAAACCAATGGTTTAGACCATCCTTCCACCAACCCCCTTGTCCAAATCTGATACAGTAGAACCTCCATTAGAGGAAACCTTTTTAAAAAGGGCAGTTTTCATTGCAAAATTATCATTTTTACTATCATGCAACTTTCTGGTAAGAGGACACCTCTCCTTAAAGGACACTTTGGCTCTGCAATTAGGTGTCCAGGAGGTTCTACTGTATTAAACCTGACTTCTTTCTTATCTCCACTCAATCATATTAGGGTATCAAGCTTGTAGAACTTGAGACTTTTAATGGTGTTTGTCGGGGATGAATATAGCTCATCGATTGGTGAGCCAATACAGTCAATAATGTGGTTTGGAGTTGCAGGTCAAAACCTGACTTTAATTGTATCAAATTTTTGTGGGATACTCATTTTGTTATCTACTGAGATAATTTTCTGCTGAGTGTATTAATACATAGATAGGGTTTAGATAGGATAAATTTGGTTAGTTTAGGTTATTTTTTTATTTTTTGCTTATCCCTAGTACACGTGGTACAGGCCATGATAATCATGGTGGGTAGTTAGCGACTGCTTTTTACTGTAAGCGCACCACATGTCTACACATGTGAAAGCAGATCGACTTTGCACTTACAAATGTGCCAGAGCCCCGTTTGGTTACTTGCACTCGCTGGTGGGGTTGGACTTTTGCAAGAATCGGGGGGCCATTTGAGCATTTTTTTTTTTTTTTTTAAACAGAAA
Organism: Cordylochernes scorpioides; assembly: GCA_030710605.1. Classification (NCBI taxonomy): domain Eukaryota; kingdom Metazoa; phylum Arthropoda; class Arachnida; order Pseudoscorpiones; family Chernetidae; genus Cordylochernes; species Cordylochernes scorpioides. The sequence goes on along the minus strand of CP092876.1, from coordinate 156,285 downwards.
AAAGTGTCCAATGCGGGGATCGAACCCGGGTCGTAGTGGTCGTAAACCAAACGGTTTAAAGGGTATTTTTTACCGTTGATAAGGCACAATTTGAATTATAGATTATAAAACACAAGGTAATAAGACCAAATCAAAATAAATAGTGTGTGACGTTTCGGTAACAGTGTTGTTACCATCTTCAGACAAAAGTACTGAATGAGAAATTTTACCCCAGCATTGGATTTGGTCTTATTACCATGTGGTATTTTTTACCTTTTAGTTCTCCAATAAAATTATATTCAAGAGGTATTTATAGGGAGAGAGATAAAAACTTATCCCAAGGTAAAGATAATAAAAATGAGAGTGGTCAGCCATCGAGGCATCTATGTTTTCCTTATTTGCCGATAAGATTCTGAGAACCCCTCACATCTGTGGTCATCCCTCCGGAGTCCAGTGATAATTGACAGGTGTCCCATGGAGATTCCTGTGGTTGTAGAGCTACTTGACAATATTTTTGTCAACAGCAAGTAGGCCTAAAGTGTAATAATGCAATCAGTGGCATTCATTATAACATGTTTGCAGATTTCAAATGATATATAGCTAGTAATAAATATGTTTCTATGAAAATGTTAATCTACAAGACGCAGGTTATCATCATCCCCTTTTGATTTGTTTTTGTCACTTTGGCGGTTCGCAAATAAACAACAAAAGCTGTATCAGACATTATAAAGACAATAAAGATCTTCTGATAATAAAAGTGTACAAAGATGTTGCATCAACATAAAAAAAAAAAGTATAAGATGCCGTAACTCTTTTTTAATAATTGTATTAAGTAGCTTAGATGCAAGCCCTTCCTCAGCACTCTAAAATAAGAGGCAAGGGGCATGTTTTTAAGTAACCGCAGAAATGAGTATCTTATCCAAATTTTTACATTAGGTTAGGTTCAAGTAAGGCTTAATTTCAGATATGGCCTACTCTCTCTAGGTCTTTCATACCTTTACCTCTAAATATATATGCATTAAAATACTTAAATGGAAGAGAAATATTGTCAGGAGGACAGAGTTTCCTGGTATTCCCTCTTATCTGGACCGACCGGTCGGGGTAAACAGTGGCGTCACGTGGAAGGAGGAAATTTCTCAGTTCTCCCCTCTTGCTCTAACGGCTTGGTCGGTTTGGCTCATGTAAATAGTAACTCTTATTTTATATTTAAAATGTCGCATATAACTCATTAAATAAATATTTAAAGTAACTCGAAGGCCTAGTTAATTATTTTTCCTCGCGACAATATTATGAACAGATGGCTTTCAGAAACAAAACTTTGCTTAAAAACCATTTCTGAGATTCCACCCTTCAGTTGTTGTTGTTGTTGTGTCCAAAGAAGAGTCTCAGATGTCTCCATGCATCTCCATCACAGCAGCAGCAATATCCACTATCTTGGGTGTGTAAAGCTGCTGCTCTGGATTCATGTCAATTTTCTGCAAGGCTGCGGCCATTGCTCTTCATTGGAAAATGGGTGCTGTTGCCACGTTAGTCACCTTGGAAACGAACCAGAATTTGGTCGAATATTCCAAGGGTCCAGGGGGGATCGCAGGGAGGTGTGGTCGGACTTCTCCCCACCCTTCAGTGTAACATATATAAGCAGAATGATCCAATACAGTATTAGAACTCTAAGAAGTGTGGTCTGGTAGATTAAATTAGTGAAACCGCTGGGAGGGTTCACCACTGATGACCCACACACAAGCCTCCCAATATTTTTCCATCACAGTAAGGACAATAGAAGTTTGTTTTATATGTAAAAAGAAACATTTGTGCTTTAATGTTTTCATTTTCTATATATAGATGTGTGGTGCATTATTGCATATATTGTATATATTGCATATATTGTAAGGTAACAAGACCTAGTAGATTGATACACTCAGTGGCATGTTGGCGGTAGAAGCCTGAGAAATAACTCGTAAGACTATAAATTGAACAAGAGTTGGGGCCTGATCTTATGTTTATTAACCCTAATATATAAAAACTAATCTAACCATAACTATTTATGATTTGGAAATACTAGGGTTGGTATATATAAGACCCAAACAGAAGACCTCCCAGTTTATACATTTAGAAAATACAAAATACATATATTTATATATTACTACATACTCTACATTGCTTTTTATTTACTCATTCAATTTCTTTTTACCTAAAATATTTTAAAAACACTTCTACTCTTTTCCAAAATATAAATTTAATAATCAAATATGAAAATTTGGGCTAAATGGAAGAAAACGATTAATTTAAAGGCATTGCGCATTAGCGATGTTTTACAACTAAGAAAAAAAAAGTTTATTTTTTAATGTTTAGATATTCGTGATTACCTCGTCCAGATTTTATCGCTAATATTTGTCTTAAGAAGAGGAGTGTGCACTGAGTCTGACATTTAAAATACTAAAATACTAAGTTTACTAAGCGATTAAATACGTGGAAATATGTTAGGTAACCTATCTTTGACAAACGTTTTCATTATTTACATCGTCTTCTTTCAAAAAAACATTCGGTCAATGGTCATTTTAAAATTAATCGTAATATATCATCTTAGAACTTTTTGATAGCAAAATAGATGCTTTATTAGAGACTAAAAAGGCTATCTATGATTATATATATAATTTTCTATTGTTTTTTTTTTTTTATGTGTTAAGCATATTTACGCAAGTTTGGCCTTAAATACCCATTTCTTGGTTTTTCAGGAAGCCACTGGGACCAAAAATCGTGGTCAAGAAATGCCTTCTTTATTTTTAATATATATATATAAGGTGCCTCTTTCGCCAAGATAAACGTAAAAACTTGACGCAAACTAGAGTCCTCAGTCGGTGACAAAGTCACAACACCAGCTTTGGCAAACTGAAAAAGCCTACCTGGAGACCATGGCTTCGGGCTAATTGCCCTCTTCAGCCCAGGGTGTACTTTACTCCATGAGATCCACGAGGGATCTATTGGCATCTTCACAATCTACCAAAGCGACCCGTCGCTGGACCCACAGGCGTAACAGGTGGCATGCTTCGTAGCAGGATGGTCAGGATGGGGTAGGGCGTGGAGGGACAACTGTAGAGCAATGTCTGCATCGTGCCCCGAGAAGCAATTGCGACGCAGTTGGCCCAGAAGGTGGCGCGGGGCACATCCACAGTGGGGGGGTCAACCGTGCTCAAGCTGAAGAAGCGGGTAATGGGCGTTGTTGAGGCCCAGAGAACAATGGTGGTCTCCGCCTCGTACTCCACATGATAGATGGAACTGGCGGTTTCCTGCAAGACACGATGGCGGGAGGCGACATAGTTGCTAACAGAGATCTAGCAAGGACAGTCAGCGACTCTGATATAGCTAGGAGATTCCCAGAGAATCCGTCTGGTACTTCCAGGAAAAGGTCACTGGTATAGATATCCTTCCAGACACGTTGTCTGGGAGGTGGTTTTTACAGGTACAATATCCAAGAACTAGTTTGGATACTGTTACTTGGCTTATGAGTTGAACAGGATAGCAGCAAAGGGCATGCTTCGCATGCCGGCTTATGGACCGAAAGGTCTGGGAGGCCTTTTGCTTCTAGGGTGTTCCTCCCAGGAATCGCCGAGGCGTCAGCCCTGCCTCACCCCGTTTAGAAGTGGGGAGGCCTTGGTGTAAACATCTCCGACTCAGATGAAGGCGTCTGTTTCCCTGTAGAGAACAGAAATCCACCCGAGGAAAGCAGATTGTAGGCCCAGTTTATCCAACAGAGCGAACAGGCAGCTCCTCTTTGAGCTGTCAAAGCCGACTTCGAGTCCAGAGAATTGGCAGCCAGCGGTGTATCATGTCTTGCTGCCCCTGTGACTTTTTCAGATACTGGCGCAATGTTCCAGGAGACAATAACCGTAGGAACAGCATAGGTCTGATACTCGGGCAGATGACGGCGCAGACAGCCCATAAGCACGCCGCTGAGGATCCTGTAGTCGGTCGTTGGGAGGATCTTTGGACGAAAATCCCTGTAGACCTGGCCCAATCTGCGATTTCGGTAGTAGGATGACCTTGCTTCACCTTGAAGATGGATGTAAGGCCCCTACGAGTCGAAAAGCCTCGACTTGTCAAAGAACTTCGGTGAAGTTCCTCTTGGCTCTGCTGAATAAACTGGGTTTACCATCTGCTTTCCTAGGGTGGGTTGCTGTCCTCTACAGGGAAGCAGACGCCTCCAACTGGGTCGGAGATTTTTACACCAAGGCCTCCTCACTTCTAAATGGGGTGAAGTAGGGCTGACGCCTCAGCGCCGCCCTCTTCAGCATTGGAGTTGGGTCTCTGCTACGCCACCTCGAGAAGTTATTGGGCCGCGAAATACGTTGTCGCCTATTCGGATGATATCATGCCCTTAGTTTTAGCTCGTGCCCCTAATTTTATATAGTTTCGTAAGGCCTCAGGTGTGGCTGTCAACTTTGACAACTCGTATGTTAATCTGCCCTTTCCCGAGGCACGTTCCCTTGGCAGGTAATGGATGGCTGTTACTATCTGGTCGCGGGAGATTTCGGCGAGCAAGAGTTGGTTCCACTCGTCCAACTCCAAAAGGATCACTTTAGTGAGGAAGTCGGCGATGGTCTAAGCCGAGCTTGAAGCCTGGGCGAAGCGAATGCTCAGGCGTTCCCGAAGGAAACGTCTTAGCTGGCATCCTAGATGTCGTTGCCGTTGTCAGAAGAAGAGTGACGTCTGGCTCGGAAGGAACGCCCGAGGTCCGATAGTAAAGGATAGTCGGAGCGGGCAGTATCGTCCTTCAGTCTCCGCCTTAGGAAGTGGCTTGCTCTCTCATATATCCACCTCCGAACTCGGCGGTGGTAGACCTGAGTGACTGTATCTTCGCGGTGTGAAAAAATGTGCAAGGCCTTCCGAGGTTCATTCGATGAACGTTTTCATTCAGTCGACAAACAGTTCTGACCGTAGCAGCATTGCCGATGCAGGGAATTGTTGTAGGAGCTGGGTCTCCTATTCTTGGATCAGGACGAAACGGTGGTACAAGTAGACAGAGTCAAAGATTTGGTAATGAATAAGGCGGTCGCAGAAGCCTGATGGAATTAGGATCCTGTCCAAACGACGCGGCATCCGATAGTCGCGACACTGGTGTGCTCCAGCCGAGAATCTACGCACTTTCTTTACACTCCATAGTTGCGATGGTTTGCAGCTGGCGATAGCGCACTTCAGAGGTATGAGAATCGTTGCCGTTGACTACGACATGGAGACTCCTCGGACGGTGAGATCGTTGACAGAAACCTTGCCAGACCACAGTAGCTGCTGCCGGTGAACAACGACCCTAAACGCGAAGACGCAGGCGAGGCCTGATTCTACGATGATCGTTGCGGGTGCAATGACAGAGCTGTAGCCGTGGCAGAGGTTTCCTACGCCGTTGGTCTCCTGCAGGAAGAAAATGTCAATATCATGCTCCTTTAGAAAACAGCAGAACTGAATTCTCCTCTGAAGAGCGGCGATGACGCGCACGTTCAAGGCCGCAAGAGGGAAGTTCATTTAGGCTGCCGAGGAGAGTTTCTGGAGCGTAATAGCTTCTTGTACAGGGTGTTGCTGGTGTTCCCTGTAAGAATCCTAAGCGCAGTGGCCAAGAGGTCGATGGCCTGTCTCTGCTGGACGTACAATTAGGCAGAATATTCTCCATCACGCCATTGTTGGTGAAGGCTTTGAGTAGTTATTTTCTCTCCAGCCCTAACTTATGAACGCTGGTGATAGCCGCAGATGCCTTTTCGTTCTTCATAGGAACCTTCATTTGTTTTTGGGCCGAAGACCGCCTCTTTTGAGATAAAGGAAGCTCCTAGGTGTGAAGAGTTGGAATTAAATCTACTTTTACCGGATAATTTCCGTCGCTTGAAGGAGGGTCAGCGACGGTATGGAGGTGGAGGAAGGGATTTCAGCGGTGTTGGCGCAGCTAGTGTGAAAGCTTGGGAGAAAGAGGAAAACGGCTTGCTCCAGGCATTTGGGCGCGCAACAGGCTGCCGCTCAGATAAAATCATATTGTCTTCTGTCATACCAGTCTTTTGATGACAGTTGGCTCGATTGTGCCCTTGCCTATGGCAGAGGGAACAGCGGATCCCGTAGCTCACGTAGATTGGCGTGATTACACCCTTGAATTTGATATCCAGGATTCTTGGAGATCTTAAAAACGTCACCTCTTAACTTCTTGTCTACTTCTCATATATAAAAGTTTTCCAATAAGTTCTCGGATTTTAGGCATAAAGATAATTATAACTGATTTTGCTAATAAAGGCTTCTCGACGAGCGTCAGCCCATCAGGAATTGTTCAGCTTTATCATTTGTTAAACGATGGAAGTAACTCGGCTGTAAGGCTTGAGCGCCGCGATCAGGTCAGCGTCCGTTACAAAAACAGCACGTTGCCCAGGACGATGCACTCTTCCTTATTTCTCAAGGGAAAGGCTCGAAGTAGGAGCTTCCAATGTCCAGGCCCTTCTCGATGAGCCTCCCAGCAAGCTTCACCCAGGAGAGGCCGACTGAGCTATACCCCTCCATCTTGCTCAGCTGGTAAACGAAGCCTTTTCCCAATTTCGCCTCTAGAGCCTTGAAGTACTGCGCTTGGCTGAATTCTGGGGAGAATTACAGGTAGACACATTGGTATAATATAATGAATAAATAGAGAGAGGCGGTAATTATATATATTTATCGAGACATATAGACAAGAGAAGGGTGAACTATCTGGTCAAAATATTTATTGGTGTTGTTTGTGAGAGAAAAAAAAAGACACACACATGGGGGGGGGGGGGGGGGGGTGATTTGTAAACAGATATAAATATTACTATTTTTATTTTTCGAAAAAAAAAATTATTATTTTTCATTTGTGAATTTATGTATATATTATTCCATGATTCATATATCTGTTGATGATATAATAAATATTAATAATTAATTACTGGATTAAAAAAATTATGTCCAATATTATATTTAAAAAAAAAAGATTTTGTAAGGAAATATTGTGTTTGAAACATCATCAAATCAGATAATAAGAAGATAAATGATCCGAGTGTATCTATAGCCGTACATGGCACATTTACAACTAGAGAAAGAAATAAGTATGAGGACCACACATACATCAAGTGGAAGTAGGGCGTTCAATATATAGGAGTAATATTGGATCACCACCTGACTTTAAAAACATTCAGAATAGGATTAACCATGCAAATGAAGCAAAAAAGATTATCCCTATTGTATTTTTTTACTTATATCACGTAGGTATGTTAATTATGGTGGGTAGAAGTTGACGACTGATTTTACTGTAAGTGCACCACATGTCTACACATGTGAAAAGCAGTTCGACTTTGCACTTACAAATGTGTCATAGCCTCGTTTGGTTACTTGCACTCGCTGGTGGGGTTGGACATTTTCAAGAATCGGGGGCTATTAGAGCATTTTTTTTTCTTAAATCAGAAAAAAAAGTTTTTTTTAAACATGGAAACTTTCTCCTTGGATTATAAATACTATAGAATAAAGCGTTAGGAGAAAATAATTTTTATTAATCGACTACACTGTGTAGTCGATTAATAAAAATTATTTTCTCCTAACGCTTTATTCTATAGTATTCAGAAAAAAAAGTGCCCAATGCGGGAATCGAACCCGGGTCGTAGCGGTCGAAAACCAACGGTTTAGACCAACCTTCCACCTACCCCCTATCCAGACAAGCCATGATAATCATTGTGCGTTGTTATCGACTACTTTTACTGTAAGTGCACTTACATGTCTACTCATGCCGAAAGTATGTTCGTCTTTTACACTTGCATGTGTGGCAGAACCCCGTTTGGTTACTTGAACTCATTGTTAAGGATAGACTTTTGCAAGAATCGGGAGCCATTGGAGAGCAATTTTTTATTCAGAAAAAAAGTCACCAATGCGGAATTCGATTCCAGGATCGTGGCTGTCGGAAATCGACGAGTTTATACCACTCGTCCACTAATCTCTTATTTGCATATTAAAAAGTATAAACAGGGTACATGCTTTTTCTCAACGTCAACTGAACTCCTTGTCTACTTCTTATATATGTAAGTTTTCCAATAAGTTCTCGAATTTAAAATATAAATATAACTATGGTGTTGATTTTGCTAATTTCTTTTAACTATTAGATAAAATAAAAAATAAAAAGAATTGTGGCTATACACGACAGTAACATTCCTGTTACGTTACACATGCACTATAAATCCGTTTTTTTAAAGGTTACTACTAGGGCTTCAAGGATATTTAAATAAATTTCATTTCTTGTGTCACAAACCATTTCCTTTTAGTACGGATTTGAATTTAGAAGAGAGGAAGAAGTCCTTAGCTGATATATCCGGGAAATAGGATGTGGTAGGATTTCTCAATTTCGTTTTTTAAATCCATGATAAAATTCGTTGTGTGTGAGCAGGCATTTTTTAAAAAGTAGAGTTCGCATAAAGCAAATGTTGCACGCGGGAAAAATACATTGCTGTTAGGGTCATATATTGTAAGATTCAATTTACCATTTGTGTGTGTGTGTGTGCCTATTTTCTGACCCGTTTTTTTTTTTGGTTGCTTTCGTTAAAACATCCCATAATGTCTAAATAAGGCAAATAAGGCTGTGCCTTCTGGAAAATACATGATGAATGTGCTATTTTTGTACAAATAATTAATCAGCATAACTTTGTTTTGGAATTTGAACATTCTTGTTGGGGGATCTAAATTCATCATGATCTCATCATTTTTGCAGATTGACGCTTGATTTCAGTATTATAGTGTAGACAAATGTTTCATCGCCTGTGATTACCTTATCCTTTAATTCCGTTCTTGACATTTCCAATATGGTCTCTCAAGTTTTAGCCAGAACAGCTTCTGATCGTTTGTGAGGAATCTGGGATGAATTTAACTATTGTTTTTTAAGGTTTTAATATTCACTTATAATGAATCTAAGCGTTGTCATTCAGATAACTTTCTCTTTTTACAATGCCCTTTAAGTGAATTGAGTATTTAAAAAAATATAAATTTGATCCTTCTTTATTACAATTTTAGTTAGTCTTCTACAAAATCGAACGACCTTGACGAAGATCATCTACGAATAATATGCAATTTCTCAATCTGTGTCTGACTACCACTCAAATATTTGTATAAGGAAGTCATTTGGAAATTCTTTATTAATAATTTTCCAAAATTTTGAAGTTGAATTTTAAGTTTGACGCAAAATTCTATTCAAATTCGTTGCTTCAGATTTCAGATCCATTGTAATATTGCCGTTGTACTTGTAGTAACTTATTTAAAAATGAGAATCAATGGCTCGCGTGCTCGTATACTGTTTCGTGAATGGTACCATCGCGTAGCCATTTTTGTTTCTATATAAAACAGCCTGAGCTACAGGGTTAGATCTTCAGGTAAGGCCTTGATGACGATGTCCTGGCCATCCTCGTGTCTGTCAAAAGGCCTGTACTTACAAGTTCTTCTTTATTGCGGACTTGAAGGATTCTCCTTTCTGTCTGGAAGATAATTTCTCAAGATGGAGGAGCCTCCTTGACCGAGAAATATATACCATCATCCCTTTGTACATACAGTAGAACATACACAATTAGAAGACACACTCCCTAGAGGATACCTCTATACAAAAGACAAGTTTAATGCCTAAAATGACCATTTTTACTATTTAGCAACTCTTCGGTAAGAGGATACTTGTCCCTGAAGGACAATTTGGCTCTACAACTAAGCATCCTTTATCGAGATTCTACTCTGTATTATTTAATTTATTCTTAATTATTAACCGTTGGCTGTGCGATTATCAATAAAGGCTTTTAAATTGTAAAATAAAAAAAGTCTATATAAGACATTTTCAAAAGAAATTAGCAAAAATTAGCCCATAATTCTTTTTACGATGACAGTTCGTGAACTTATTGGATACACCTTGCGATTATTTCTTATTTACATACCTTATCTTTTTCCATTTGAAACATATGTACAAAACCTTTGTTCATTTCATATATAAGCAATTTAGAATATACCTGTCGTGAATAAACTGTCAGAAATTTCAACATTCGACACATGTCAGGTTATTTTCTTCTTCTTTTTTTTTTTTTAATAGTCACAGGTATTTTTCTCCTGTAACGAATTTTCATGAAATTTTTGTCAATTCGACATTGTAAGAGCATATATACAATGCCTAAATATTCTGCTGAAATTGGAGATTGTTTTCTTCTTTTATCAGGTTCAAGATATATTCAAAACAATAAATTCATAGTTTACTATCATTTGATATTTTAAATATTGTCGCGTATATCAGCTTGAAAATACCTACAACCATCGCCAATAGATGGCGCTTTCGTCTGTGTCTAGTCTGGGACTGGTGTGGGAATCGCCGACTGCTGTGGTCCTGTTTCCTGGGGCTAATGATTGTAAATATCCTTTTAGACTGGCGTTAGGATGAAATAACTGTAAATACCCGTTGATTGATATTTGAGTTCGTATGCAATGTGTATTAAAGATGACAATAAAATATTGCGCTCCAGGGGCCTGGGTCTCATCCTTATTGATCTCTGACAATAAAAGGAGGAGTGTTAGCAGACTCGTTGCCGGTTACTGTTGTGGTCTCTCCAACATCACGGTGGCTTCTCTTCTGTTAAGTCTCTCGTGTCCCCAGAAGGAAAGGAGATCCACCTGAATGGTTTTTCTAAGAAGGTCTTTGGGTGGTACTGATATCAATGTACATTATAGAGAAATTTTTATCGAGGATTTACAAATTTGAACATTGATACATATAAATAGATTCTTCATCAACAATTAGAGCCTGACAATCCAATACACTTTCGAATATATCAATATTAAATAAGTCAAATATTACTAGAATGACATCTATATTCAGAGTTTATAGAAAGAAATCTTGTTAGAGGAATATCTTAACCTTTATCAAGTAGTATTGTTAAGTATGCTTATACATTCAACAATTCCGTGTTCCTGAAGATGAATGCAGGTTCAAGTCAAGATCCTGGAATCAGGAAGATTATTCAGGTTGTTGGGACCCGTTATACTACTGGTGAAGCTGCATTTCGAAAAGGAATTCCATTTCATTCTGATCTCTGTGGAAAACTTCTTGATGAAATTGATTATCTGGTGGATGGAACATTCATTGTAATCTCCCGAAAGTTCAACCATTTCATCATCAACAGGTACAATGATAATCCATCATTATATCTTTTCCGTCCAAGAAATCCCATCCGAGTTTTTGCTATCCAAACCACAACCCATTTCATTTTCGAGCTGATAATTCTATTAGTAATCATCATTAATTGTATTATCATGCCCATCATGAAAGATGACTTTGTAAAAATTGAAATCGTCTTCCTAGTTATTTATACAATTGAAATCATCCTTAAAATAATAGCCCGAGGATTTTGTATTGGCCATTTTACCTTTCTACGAATCCCAGCAAATATTTCAGACTTTATCATACTCTCACTCGCTTGGCTTCATATTGATGGCGTCTTAAAGGAGTATTTGCCCTATGGATTAAGTCATGGAGCCTTGGGACTAAGAGCCTTCCATGTTTTAAGAGTCTTAAGATCCTCAAATTATTGTACAGGCATCAAATTGATTGTCAACTCAATCGTAAGAGCGCTTGTTTATTTTTGGGATTTTGTCTGGGTCATCATTCTATTTCTTCTCATCTTCTCGTTATTTGGCCAACAACTGATGATAGGCGTTTTTAGAAACAAATGCGTTAGAACGGATTTAATGAACAAACCTATCAATACTTCTGGAAGATATGATGAAAATGGATACGACGCCTATGGAGAATTCAAACTTTGCTCAAATTATTCTGGACGAAAATGTGGTAAAAATTATACCTGTCTAGCGGAAGGAAATTTACCAAATTTTGGAACAACTGGTTACGATAATATCGGAGTATCAATGTTGGCTTCTTTTCGAGTATGCGCTGAAGATACATGGGAAACCCTTTATAATATGTCTCTTAATGTTATGGGACCAACTATAGCATTATACTACTGGTTAGTACTCTTTATAGGTTCCTTCGTCCTGATGAATCTTTCTCAAGCCATCGTTGTTCGAGGATACAGTATAGAAAAAGATTTTAATATCCAAGTTGACAAAACAGCCGATTTTGCACTATTCCGTAAGGATTCTCAATTTAATATTAATCTCTCCAAATACCGATTCTATTTCTACAAGAAGCATGAACTTATTCCTGATAGAAGATTAGCTCTACAATTCAATGTTGATCAACCACTAGAACCTATCAAACCATCCATAAGAAGATTCAGAACATCAGCAACTGTATCGGAATCTCAAATCGAAAGAATTTCTAGTACTGTCATCTTCAGAAGAGTTTCCCTTAGTAAAAATATCCTTAGAGAAATTATACAACAACCTGCATTCGAATATTTAGTACTAAGTTTAATCCTAATAAGTACTTTGATTCAAACACTGGATCATTATGGGATGCCGGATGAACTTGCAAAATTTGTTAGTACTTCTGATACCGTATTTGCATATATTTTTCTAACTGAAATATGCTTGAAAATTGTTGGATTGAGATTGAAGATGTGGAAAAGCCCATGGAACGTTTTTGATTTCATCATTGTATTCATCAGCATTCCTGGCGATATTTTCCATCTGAGTCATGGCTTCCAATTTGTGAAGATTTTAAGAGTAATTCGCTTGGCACGAGTCATTCGTTCATGGCCGACTTTGAAGCGCGTATGTACAGTAATGATGAAAGCACTTCCTAATTTGATCAATGTCATTCTAGTGCTCATTGTAATTATATATCTCTTTGCTGTTGTTGGATTTCACGTCTTCTCAAGGTATTTCCTTAAAGAACAATTTCCAAATGGTGAAGTACCCTATTGGAGTTTTGGTACTTTCTATCATTCTGTAATGGTTGGATTTCGACTCTTCTGCGCCGAGTGGGCTGGACCATACTGGGATTGTCTACGAGCTGTTCCAAAAGGAAGCATCTACTGCAGTATCTGGTTCATCACTGGACTTACCATTCTCTACTTCATCATCCAGAAAATGTTTCTTGCCATTTTGGTTGAAGGTTTCAAATCAGAAGCTGCCGTCGAACAAACTTCATCAACAACTTTTGGTCATTTAAAACAAACCGTCTTCAAATCAATAGCTACTTTTACTAAATTTGCTGATGATGAAATCAGCGAACTTTACTTAAGACGTGTTGATACACGCTGGAATCGTTTTCGATTATTTATCCGAAGTTTTGTAGTAACTTCTACATTTGATAATTTTATTTTACTGCTTATCATTGCTAGCTCAATTGCCCTTTGCTTTGACGATGCAAGTATTCCCTACAAACCCAAATTGAAACGATTCCTTGATGATTTTAACTTCTCACTAACGATTTTATTTACGTTTGAAATATTTTTAAGAATCCTTGCCCACGGATGCTTCAAATATCTTTTCAATGCATGGAACATCTTGGATGTATTTGTAGTCTCAATGTCATACGTTGAAATGCTAATTGAAAATAGTAAAGGAGTATCATTAAATAGTATAAAAGGATTAAGAGCTTTTAGAGCACTTAGACCTATACGTTCAATATCGAAATGGGAAGGTCTCAAGATTGTTGTAAATACCATGCTTACTGTAATGCCATCAATTATGAGCGTAACAACCGTCTGTTTCTTTTTCTATCTCCTATTTGCTCTCATTGGTGTTCATCTCTTTAAAGGAACCTTCTATAAATGTCTAAACCACGATGGACATAAATTAAGTCTCAAAATTATCAAAACCAAAACAGAATGCCTTTCAAGAAACTTTACATGGAAAAATTCAATGGTCAATTTTGATAATGTTCCTCAAGCTTTCATGGCATTATTTGAAGTATCAACGTTAGAAGGATGGATTGAAGTATGGGAAGATGCATCGAATTCTAGAGGAATTGACATGCAACCAGGAAACCTTGAAAGTGATATTGTAGCAAGTATCTTCTTCGTTACCTTCATTATCATTGGTGTTTTCTTTCTACTCAATTTGTTCATTTGCATCGTCATTGATAAATATACCGAACTCAAGGCTCAAAAAGATGAAGCTGGATTACCAACGTATATGACAACTAATTTACAAAAGCGGTATGTACAAGCAATTAAACGATTTTCACGTACAAAACCACGAAAACTTGTGCGTATGCCGAAAAATAATATCCGAGCTATATTTTATCTTGTTGCATTCAATCAATGGTTTCATAGAATCATCGTGGCACTGATATTAACGAATATTTTGTTTATGTCTGCAGAACATTATCAAGCAAGCAAAGAATTTCATTATTATATGTATACGGCAGAAAAGTTTTTTGTATTTGTCTATACTGTTGAAGTAGCGGTTCAACTTGTTGGACTTGGTATGGGCTTCTTTTGGAATCCTTGGAACATATTTGATTTGATCGTATGTTTTCTAGCCATCGTAGCTTTGATCATGGAAGAATATTTGCAACGAGAAGATTCAAATTTGGTTGTTATTCACCTTGTTCATCTTTTCCGCAATATACGAACGCTAAGAGTGGTGAACTTCTTCGATTCAATTCGAAGATTAATCTATTGCATATCACTTGCAATGCCTGCACTTATCAATATTGCGACCCTCTACTTTCTTTTCTGTTTCACATTCTCCATCGTGGGATTGGGTTTCTTCAGCAATTATACGCATGATAGTCAAATTGATGAAGTAGTCAATTTTGAAAATGTCTTCAGCTCTATGATTCTTCTTGTACGTTTGGGAACAGCTGCTGGATATAATCATGTTTATGATAGTTTAAGTGCTCGAAAATGCCATTATCCATTTGAATGTCCACCCAACGCTTTAATCAGTATCTATTTCGTTACTTTTATTTTTATAACACGTATCATCCTGCTGAGTATGTTCACCGCTGTAGTCATTGATAACTATGAAATTGAAACTACAGGAATTGGTGCCATAATTACTGAACCTCTTCTAATATCCTTCTATTCCAAATGGTCAACGTATGATCCTGATGCAGCACAATTTATACATGTATCCCAACTTTCCAATTTGGTTGCATCTCTTCCCAAACCACTTGGAATCCCTCAACCAAATATGGTAACTCTTGCGTATCTGGAAATCCCCGTCGGACCTGATAATGAAGTATATTGTCTCGACCTCTTGAATAAGCTTGTTGCAAAGGTAGTAGGCGTTGCACAACGTGAAGAAGAACTTCGTCTGGCTGAAAAATATATCACAGAAAATTATGATTCAAAGTTCACTACTCAACAACGGAGCACTACTTTCCTAACTACAAAAGATCTTCTGAGAAGAAATAATGCTGCAAAAAAGATTCAGAAATGGTATTTGGAGAAAAAAGCAGAACGACTAAAGAAAGCTCAAAAATAAGAGCGAAAAAAGTCAACTTCATTCGTTTCACTCAAATAAAGTCTTGAATAAATATTTGTTTTATTTTTAGCATAAAAATATATAAAATACATACAATATAAATTGCATATATGCGGTATCCTGTCTACTCAATGTGGAAAGCCGTCGACTTTAATGTGGAATCCTGTTGAATGCTATGGACTCTATGTCAACTTTCTGTGGAATGCTGTCGACTTATTTCTTTGCTGTGGTATTTTGATTTGCTGTATTGAGTCGTGGTGTAAGATGGTGATTGCGCAGTTGTGATGGTGGTGAGTGGTGAAGCACACAGAGACGAATCAAAGGGTAAACCGAGGCATCAGAGAGAGAGAACGCAGCGACCTTGCGGCCGGCGGGCCACCTACTAACGAACTGTCTGCTGCTGCTGTCTGCTATCTTGCAACACTGAACTGACTAACTCTGATTGGTTGCGGGGCAAGCCCTTTTTATATGCTCAAGCGTTACGTCATCGGCCGTAGCGCCGCGGTGTCTGGCGATTGATCTCAGGTTTTGGTTTCGGTAGTTTAGTTTTGGTTGCTACGTTCTCTCTAGATGTACCTTTGTATTTATTTGAACACACCAAAACGATACATACAAAGTTAATGGATTAAATGAGGATTGGGTAGAATGACAATTAGAGTAGGGGGTGTAAGAAGAGGTGGGGAGTATTTACACAGGTGTTTTATTATTCTTAAATTACCACATATATATTGCATACTCTGATATAGAGGCTACATGGCGGTATCATCCCAACACCATTAATGACATGTATATATAACGGCTTTTATATGACTTGAATAAAAATAAGGATGTAGAATGTGGCTGATGTCATCATATAAATTGATAGAGTGAATAAAAGAACTATATGAAAAACTATATCTTGATAATCAGTTTTTCCCATTTATTCATATAAGGTAGAGTTAAGCATCTATAGAGTGAATCATTTAGTCTCACACACACTTTGTTCTTAGCTTTATTAAGGTAAAACTTTGATAAGGTTTAGAACGCGACATATAAACCGGGCTAAAGTTCTAATAGAATAAATATATATATATTATTCTACAATACCTTAAAACATGATCTCTCATTACTCTTTTACATCTAAAACATTTATAACATCTACTTTCTATGAATAGACATGTGATGTATTTCACAAAAAAAAAAACAGTCAAAACTTCCTACTAAGATTGATGGAGCTATGGTATAAGCCGACACGACCTGGCAGTCGTGCCGAGTCCAGGGCCTGGTGCGCGCTCTGGCTAGTGAGGTGGGTAATGGGCGTCGCCGATCCCCTCTGGACGATTGTCTCTGCCTCGTGCTCCACATAATAGCAGGAGCTGGGGTTTTCCTGCAGGAGACGCTGGCAGAAGGCCCCCAGGTGCAACGTATCCAGGAGCGCGCTAGGGCAGGGGCGCCATCGAAGTCACCGACAGTCGCCTGTAGCCAGCGCTCAGGAGCCAGAAGGTCTGGCGGCCGCAGGAACCTGTTGTCGCCTCGGAAACGCGTGGACCTCAGGCTGGCGAGATGCAGAACCTGTTGGTCCAGCTCAAGTACGCATGAGGTCCTTGCCCAGAGGCTCAGCATTCACCTCCTTCTTTGTGAGAGCCAAACATCAGGAGTCGGTGGGGTCAGTTACGCTCGGGAGTGGACCAGCCAAAAGTAGCCTTTGGCGGCCCCGCGCAGTAAAGCCAGGACCCCTTTAATGCAGGCGAGCCGAAGTTGGCCTGCGATATAAAGCAGGCCGACGCCACCCTCGAATACTGAGCGAGCCAGGATGCCCCCGGGAAGCCACGAGACTTGGCTCGTACCCCACAAGAAGCTCGCAAGCCGCCGGCCGATGGTAGTTTCAGGTGGAATATAGCAGTAGAGGTGGTGCAGAATAGAATCCAGAACTAGGCTATTGACCGAGCGGCCGCGATCCACAAGCGAAAAGCCGCGAGAGAAGGTAGCCCACCTAGCGATGGCTTGCTACAGCAGCCTCATCAGGTGGGAGGCCTGGGAGGCGACGATGTTCCCGGCGGTGATC
>CP092876.1:122446-138784 GCA_030710605.1 Cordylochernes scorpioides | reverse complement strand
GTGCAGCTCAGGACTGTCAGCGACTCGGATGTCCAGAATATTGCCAGAGGAGAATCCGTCCTGTGCTTCCAGAAACCCCACCAGAGCCCGAAGGTCTTGTGAAAGTTGAGAGCCACCTCGGAGGTCACGCAGAACTCTTCGAAGATCATTGGCACGAGCTCAAATTGAGCGTTGTTCCTGATGAAGAGTACGATATCATTCGGCAGGCAACCGCAGCCCAAGATTCTCTCGAGCCGGCGTAGCAGAGGCCCAACTCTGATGCTGAAGAGAGTGTCTCTGAGGCGGCAGCCCTGCCTCACCCCGTTGAGAAGCAGGAAGGCCTTGGTATAAACATCTACGATCCTGATGGAGGTGTCTGCTTCCCTTAGAGGACAACAATCCACCCGAGGAAGGCAGATGGTAGGCCCAGTTTCTCAAGGCGAACAGGTAGCTCCTACTTAGAATGATCAAACGCTGAGAGAGAGAGAGAGATAACAAATTAGTCTTCATTTATGCGTGAAAGAAAAATCAAAATTTATGAAATTTGTATCAATAATTTCTGCTTGTTTTACAAATTGGTATATTTATAAATTCAATTGCGATATACGAGTATTGATAAAATGTATAACAATCAATTTTGGCAATGCATTTATTTTCACATACTTCACCAAATATTACCTCTACAGACCCTATTTGCAATGATTAAAGTAATTTAATGAGAGGGCTTGACTAATCAGTGGTGAACCCTCTCAGTGGTTTCGCCAAATTAATTTTCAGAACACTCTATTATTGTTTTAATTGTTTTCTATATGCCCTGAATTTACTAAGGAAAAGGCGGCATTAAAAAACGTTTTCATTGCAGTAAGGTCTGTAGAGGTAATATTTGATTATATATGTGAAGAGAAACACATTGCCAAAAAGTTGTTACAAATTTTATTGAAAAACAGAAAGTGAATTTATAAAAGCAATTTGCTAATATAGCTTTGATATGAAACCATATTTTCGGAATAGTCTTGCTCTATGCAATTTCTTGGAATTATTTGCATACATCTCTACAGGCCTATAAGCTTATGTCCATAGGTTCCCCTTAAACACCCGTAAGCTACCTTTCTTAGGAAATGTAGGGTATATACGAAAAACAATCAAATACAATATTAATGCGTTCTAGGGATTAATTTGGCGATGACCGCTGAGAGGGTTCACCATTGATAAGCCAAGCCCTCTCATTCAATAACTTCATCGTTGTAATGGTCTTTAGAAATAATATTTGATGATATATGTGAAAGAAACACATTGTCAAAAAAATTGTTTCAAATTGGTGTATTAAAAATGATCCATATTTCTTCTAAGCATGTTGAACTAACAGAGTAACAATCATCTCAAAATATTTTAAAATTTACTATATTTTATACTTAGCCAACCCCTCCCAATTAGTTTTTTTTTATTATACTAAAGGGGCTTATACAAGTTAGAAAATATTTTTCAAAAAATAAAAATTTTGCTCTACTCAATAGCTTATATTTTTAAATACAAGTGTATTCTGAAATCATCTTCCTCAAAGATCAATATAAGCTTTTTTGAAATTGATTTATTCCTTAAATAATCTCAAACAATTTCATTGATTTCCGATTATCATTGATCTAAATAGTAATAAACATTCCTACTCCAACTTGAAAAAATATATAAAAATTAGAAAAATTGTGACTCTTGTAAAAATAATTTGTGAAAAATTATTTACTAGGACCCTCAAAAATATATTGCAAATCATGAAATTAGAACTTGGATAAAATCAAAAAAGGGTGGAAAAGGATTATAAATAACAACTAAATAAAGAATATAAATATAAATAAAAATAGATTTTTCAAATTATTAACGTCTAACGCGCTTTTTTAACAATCAATATTTTATTAGAATCTGTTGTAAACACAAACAATAAAAATTACATAAGACCTTCTGCTTATTTACGTGAGAATTAAATGTAATAACAATTCTCCGTAATATTTAGGTAACTGATTGAATCATAAAAATTATTTGTCATTTTTTTGATAATGTCAAATAATTTTACTAACTGAAGGTAATTTTATAGTTTTCCTAAAAATATCTCTGACGTATTTTATGTGTTGTTGACACTTCCCAGTATTTTATATTTAAACAAATACCAAATTTAAAAGCGTACCACTTTTCAATTATTTTTTATCGGTAACCACGATATATCAAACTTTTAAAAATAAAATCTAAATTTATCAAAAAGGGTATGTTTTTATTTAGTAATTTTTTATTTTTTGAAAATATTAAGGGAATTTAATTACCCTGAAAAATAATATAACGTATTTAATTCATAAAATATTCAGTTGAATATTTAAACCGCTTTAATTCACTTTTCCAAGAATTCTGGTAATGACTTCAAAACTATCTTTTGGAACAATATAGCTAAATATAACCCTAAAATATTTAGATAAAACTTAATTTAGTGCTATTCCATTGTTTAGTGATTGAGGATTAAATTGTTTAATTTTACTAATATATAATAGGAAGAGGAAGTTGTCTTACACATCATAGTGAAATTGCTGAGTTTTGATTGAATGCCAATATGAAACTTTTTATAATCCTGTGTCATATATAATAAATTTAGTTTTATGGTAGAAAGTGAACACTATTTTTAAGACTCTTGCTCTGTTTAATCTGTCCCACCCATGTACAGACACTTGTATAGTGTAGTGAATATAGATTTTTGGTAGCTATATGGATTATTGAGATATCTAGTGAGATAGTCAATTCTATGGCCCATGACAATATATCAGCAATTATATTATTCCGCACTAAGCCTACTCTAGATAATCTCTAGAAAGCCTACTCTAGAAAGATTTTTAACGCCTTGCTAAATGTTTAATTTTTGTTTGCTCCTGACGAGAACAAAAGATTTTTGTCGAAACGTCGAGGTAATAAAAAGATTTAATTGCCGAAGTGTCTTTTATTTGAAGAAATAAGTATCTAAAAACTTCAAGTACCAAAGGAGCTAAGAAAAACATTGCCCACAGATTGGCTGATTAACTTGATACTGATTGGCTGTTTTGTTCATACTACAGGAGAGTGCAAATCAAACTGACATCTTATTTACATATACTCTAAATAATCAAAAATAGTTCTTATTCAACTATAATTAATTTTAGCTACATGAACTCAGTAGAATTTAGTTTAAATTTATAAGGATTAAAAGATTACATGAGGAGCTTCTTTTTAGATTTATTGCGAGCTATCCATGCCTGCTGAAGAACCGGAAGGTTCGAAAGCTCGCAATAAATCTAAAAAGAAGCTCCTCATGTAATCCTTATACAGTAAAACCCCTCTATAGTGAACCCCAATGGGACAGAGCTTTTGGTTCACTATAGCCACGGTTTGGCTATTCTTTTTTTACTTTTCAAAATTTTTAGACCGTATAATTAAAGGACAGCCATACACACTGGAAGAGGCCTCCTCTTAATAGTGGTCACTTTGTTTTAATTCCCTTAATTGACCAATTTCCTTACAATAATACTGAATAATAATAGAAATCATTAGATGATAGGTTCTTCTTATCATTAACATATATGTACCTCTATGTCTAATTTAAAAATCAAGACAAATCCTAGGCAAAGTTTTATTAAATATATATATTCAAAGATATAAAATGATTTTAAAACATCATTATCACATTATATAATACATTGTTTACTTGGAAAAATGGCTCTAACACCTTGTTGCTTCAAAGCATTCTTCAAGCATTGCACCATTCAAATAAAGTTAGTGTTTTTCTTCATTTCATTTTCCCACATATTCTTCTAGGTCTAGATTTTTTTTTTTTTTTTTAACCTGTCATGCAAAACATTGCTGACTCTGAAATCACCATAGTTAATGGCATAAAAACAGTTTTTGTTTCATCACAGGACCATTTATTTGGATTTTTTTTTTTTTTAGTCCTAAAACGTACGATCGCGATCGCGGCAAAAGTTGAGGTTGATTCCTCTTTGTAACAATTTTTAATAGCTTTATATTTTATCTTTTATAATAGAAAAGTTATATTCTCTTATTTTAATATGTTCTTAACATTTTGCCTGTGTTGTTTCACTTTGAAAAGTTCTGAAAATGGCCTTTTTTTTAAAAGAAATAACGCTTTTGTTTTTAAAATGCCTTTGTTTTCTTCATTTTGGAAGCCATTTGTATTTTTATATTTCAAATTTAATGGATGCAAATATATTCTATTTAATAAAAAGTATAATGTGTTAAAATTTACACAACATACAGCAAAAATAAAGTGCAAAATTCAAAACAAACAATGCCGCTAAATTTATTGTTTCGAAATCGCGATCCGCGAGCTGAAACATGCTCAAAATTTGGTTGTTTTAATTTTTTTTTTAAATTACAATTCTAAGTTTGTTATAAGCATAGTATTTTAAATAGGTTTTATTATTTTGGGACCGAAAATAGGTTCGTTATAGGGGTAGTTCGTTTTTCTAAAAATCGCAAAGTTCGTTATAACGATGGTATTTTCAATGGAATGGAATTGGGAATCGGCGTGGGTTCGTTATAAGGGAAGGTTCGTTATATCCAGGGTTCGTATTAGCGGGGTTTTACTGTATATTTAAATTAATTTTACCTAAACTAATCTAATTGAAAAGAAATAAAGTAATAAAGCATGAATGTTTGCACGAATGGTTGAAAGGTTTCCCACTATGTACAATTCTCAACCTGCAAATCCAAACTACATCAATGACTGTATTGACTCATCCATTGATTAGTTCTACTCATC
Source organism: Cordylochernes scorpioides (assembly GCA_030710605.1). Lineage (NCBI taxonomy): Eukaryota > Metazoa > Arthropoda > Arachnida > Pseudoscorpiones > Chernetidae > Cordylochernes > Cordylochernes scorpioides. The sequence goes on along the minus strand of CP092876.1, from coordinate 134,019 downwards.
CCCAGCAGACACCATTAAAAGTCTCAATCTCTACAAACTTGATACCCTAATATGATTGTTGAGTGGAGATAAGAAATAAGAATTTAAACAATTTTTAACTCCTTGCCAAATGCTTTATTTTTATTTACTCCTCCTGACGAAGACAAAAGATTTTTGATGAAACGTTGAGAAAATAAAAAAAAACTCTAACTAGCCGAAGTGTCTATTTTTCATAGAAAAAGAAATAAAACAAATGTTTCTTTCACAAATAAAATAAGCTTATACAGTCCTTACTGCAATGAAAAAATATTGGGGGAGTTTGCCTCATTAGTGGTGAACCCTCCCAGTAGTTTCGCCAATTTAATCTACCAGACCACTTCTCTTAGAGCTCCAATACTGTATTGGATCATTCTGCTTTTATATATGTTACACTGAAGGGTGGAATCTTGGCGAAATTGGCAAAACCGCTGGGAGGGTTCACTACTGATGAGCCAAGAGCCCTCCCAATATATTTTTTCATCGCAGTAAGGACAGTAGAAGTTTGTATTATGTATAAAAGAAACATTCATGCTTTTAATTACATTAATTTTATTATATCTTAGTAATGGTATTCAAGTAAACTATGGACATAAGCTTTTAAGACAGTAGAATTATATTTAACCCCAACTAACCTAACTTATTGATATACTCAGCGGCACATTGCCACTAGTATTCTGCAGAAATGACTATCATGCCGATGTGTTACACCATTAAGAAGTTTCCATTCTGACCAATTTTATCAATTCAGAAAATTTCTGAACAAACTTTAGTCTGTTTGTGAATGTTCAGTAGGTAAGATATGTACAATTCTCTATATACAGTCACGAGCGTCATTCCTCATCTCCTAATCAACTCTGTCACCGTTTGCTTTTTTTTTTTGGAATGGCGCCCTCCTATTGGTTGGCTACGATCACGCCACCTTTGCCCCCCCCATCATGCCTCCCCCACTTGCTTTTTCATTTTTGTAACTATTGTGTTGGAGCGGGTCGCTCCTTAAATAAATGCATATATTAGTTAATAACTAAATGGAATCCTCTCTTTCTTTTTCCCAGTAAGAGACGCCTACGGAAGCCAACAGTACATAGACAGATAAAGCACATAGGCTATAGTTATTGACTAATATATGCATTTATTTAAGGTGCCAATTTATAATTGTAACAAATAGTATTTGAATAAAAACATTCAATCGGGTAAAACACGGGCGTTGCCCGGGTCATTCGGCTAGTGTACACTATATCAATGAGAGGGGGGATATACAACAGCACTTCACCCTACGTATTGCTTTCAAAAATATCAGCAAACAAATCTAAGGCAATAGCTTACTATACATTTTATAGATCATCATTATGTAAGGACCAGTCAACAAGTGAATGACTTTGAGATGAAGAGTAAAGCCAGTTCAATTTCTATGTAAATAACACAAGATGATTATTACCTTACCCAATTGGGAGAATCTGTATGGGGCAAGTCCCTAATAAAGGCTTTTGTGTGTGTGTGGGTGGATATACAATAAGTTTCTTTATTAATGACATTGTACAATTTGGATTATAGATTAGAAATAAAAAGTAATAAGACCAAATCCAAATAATTATATAGTGTGATGTTTTGGTAACAATGCTGTTATTGAAACGTCACATATTATTTATTTATTTGGATTTGGTCTTATTACCTTGTGTTTAGAATCTATAATCCAAATTGTGTGCCTTATCAATCTCTTGTTATAATATCACTTGAGAAAAGCTAGCAGAGTCTCTGGCAAAGTCTGGAGGCCAGAAAATCTACCACCCAACTAGACGAAAGAAACCTCCTCCTTACCATCAAAACCCAATGCCTGCAGGAATGGAAATCTACTGCTATAAATAACTGGTACAGAGCAGGAGGGACAAGCAACAATTCTGGCCAACCAAGAGAACAGCAGTCCTTGATTTCCAGACTTAAGTCTGGTCATTTACGGACGATGACTTTCCAAAATGGTTTCAAGGTTTTTCCTGCTATGTACTACGTGCAATTGTCAACCTGCATCTCCGAACCACATCTTCTTCTTTCTTATCTCCACTCAATCATATTAAGGTATCAAGTTGTGAACCTTGATGGTGTCTGTTTGACAACCATTATGACTGGGTGAAGTAGAATGTGTCTGCCTTTGTCATTAAGACTGGGAGCACTACTCAGTGGCAGGCTGAACCACATTATTGACTGTATTGACTCATCCATTAATGAGCTCTACTCATCCCCAGCAGACACCATCAAAAGTATCAAGCTCTACAAGCTTGTGTTTAACTTCTTTATGACTTTTTAATTCATCAGAAAACTTATTTTATACATTTTTTTTGGGGGTATTGAATCACAACAGAAAATTTTCACAAATTTCAGATGTCAAAAGTTATTAATTTTCCCCTCCAGTTCTTTGGCCATTATCCAAGCTTCATTATCCCTTCAAGGAAAAAAATGGGCAAACCAAACAGATAAGGCACAGATTGGATTATAGATTGGAAATACAGGGTAATAAAATCAAATTCAAATGCATATAATATGTGCAACAATTTTTGGTAACAGCATTGATTTAGTACTTTTGTCTGATAATGGTAACAAAGCTGTTACTGAAATGTCACACACTTATTTATTTATTTGGATTTGGTCTTATTACCTTGTATTTATAATCTATAATCGAAATTGTGCCCCTTATCATAAAAATCTTTTTCTTCAGTTCCGTAATTTTAATCTCGTATCTTAAAATCTCTTCTCGTAAAAAAAGTAACTTTTTGATGCATTTACATTTACACAAATAATAGACCAAACAAGTGTCTCAAGCTTTACAAGCTTGATACCTTAATATGATTGGGTGGAGATAAGAAAGAAGAAGAAGATAGGCCAAACATGAAGAGTTGGTGGTGTAAGAATGAACTACTAAGACTCTTGAGAATAAGCTGTTTACTTCAGTAGAGATTACAATAAGCCCTTGAAGATCTGCCAGGCATTTACCTTTTGGCATGCACCTTAACCTACAGTGGAACCTCAAGGTAATAAGACCAAATAAATAAATGTGACGTTTCTGATAAGGCACAATATGGATTATAGATTATAAACACAAGGTAATAAGACCAAATCCGTTGTTACCATGTTACCGAAACGTCACACACTATTTATCTATTTGGATTTGGTCATCTTACCTTATATGACGTTTCTGTAACAGCGTTGTTACCATCATCAAACAAATCAGTACTGAATGAGAAAAAAATATCGCATCATGCTTTTAGTCTTCTTCTTCTTTCTTATCTTCACTCAATCATATTAGGGTATCAAGCTTGTAAAGCTTGAAACCATCATGACTGGATGAAGTATAATGCATCTGCCTTTGTCATTAAGACTGGGAGCACTACTCAGTAGCAGGCCGACTTAGCTCCAAAAGAAATGGCCGCCTCTGACATGAGGTACAGACACCATGTGCAGCCACTCCTAACATGGAGTACAAACGCTGTTCATCCTGTATCCCTGGATTAGGAGCCCTAACAGGGTACTATCAGCCGGGCCAGCTGAACCAAGGTTTTTTAGTGAGCTTGTTACTGCTCCCCCTCCTCCTTTTTCTTCCGGGCTTGGGACCGGCAAAGGCGGAGTTACCAGTTTTTAGTTATAGTTAGTACTGTTATCAACAGTATCAACATACTTCATAATAGTACTAACTATATAAGAACATACTGTGATAATTATTTTCTCATTTAGTACTTTATGATGTGGTAACAATGCTGTTAACTGAAACGTCACACACTATTTATTTATTTTGATTTGATCTTTATTGCTTTAGACTGTGGAATGAGATGCAAATTTAATTAAACCCCCGTCTGTCTGTGGGTGTAGATGGAGCGGCGGCATGGGAGCCGCAAGGTCAACTGCACCAGCACTGGCTATTGTTACTTTGGCATTGCTGGACTTCTTCTAGCCGTGAGTCCCTACTCCGTGGAACACACTGTTTTGTTTTCGGAGTTGTTCCCCCCCCCAAATTTGTATTAGAAAGTTTGCTTAATCGTGTTTTTCAGGAATTTTTATTACAGTAGAACTACCTCCCTCTAAAGGATAACACCTAATTGCAGAGCCAAAGTGTCCTTTAGGTTGAGGTGTCCTCTTACTGGAGAGTGTCAAAATAGTAAAAAAATAGTAATTTTGCAAATGAAAACTGTCTATTGTAGAGAGGTGTCCTCTAGCAGGAGTGTCCTCTCATGTAGGTTTTACTGTATATATTAGAACTATTCTTGATACCTAATGCCCCCTCTATGGAATATTTATCATTACTACATTGTACTACAGTACTGGGCACTTTTTTCTGATTTAAAAAAAAAATGCCCCAATAGCTCTGATTCTTGCAAAAGTCTAACCCCACCAGCGAGTGCAAGTAACCAAACGAGGCTCTAGCACATTTGTAAGTGCAAAGTTGAACTGCTTTTCACATGTGTAGACATGTGGTGCACTTACAGTAAAAGCAGTCGCCTACTTCTACCCACCATGATTAGCATGGCCTGTATGTACAATGGATAAGCAAAAAAAAAAACTACAGTACTTATCCCTGGATGTGCTTTGTTTCCCAAGTGAGTTTTAATCAGGTCAAGTCATTTAAAAATAAAAATTTACAAAGAAAATCATTGCTCAGAGAGGTCATATATGTGGCAAAGTAAATAGAGAAGGAAATAAATACTCCAGAGGTTAGTGGCGACACAAGAAGGCCATGTCCCTGGAAACAGGCCTGCTGACATGGCTCCAGCAATAAAACTGACAAGTACATCTCCTTTGATCTCTACCTCTCAACTTTTACTATCCCCCTAGCTCTATTTTTTTAGCCTGTGTGTTTCCCCTACTGGTGACAATGGTCAGATTTTTTTCCTGTTCCCTGTTTTCCTGTTGTGAAGTTATATGTCGCTAGGTTGTCACGGTTATCTCTGGGGTCATCAGCCTTACGTTAACTTTTCCAAGCAAGTTACAATAATAGGGGATTGATATAAGGCACAATTTGGATTATAGATTATAAACACAAGATAATAAGACCACCTTGTGTTAATAATAGGGGATATTTTTATATTTATTATTCACTAGGCGAATGACCCGGCTTCGCCCGAGAAATCCCTTGGGTGCAATTTCCTTCATACTAAAAGTATATCAATAATAAATATTAGAAGTGCCATAGAATAGCAATACAGAAGTAACACATAAACTACAGGAAAAAAGTGTGTGCGATGGCAAAAATTGTATTATATTAGTGTTTAGGTATTTGATTTAATTAATATAGTTGATATAATAATATATATTTATATTATATATAATATAAATGAGTTTTAAAATTGTAAAAAAAAAATGCATTGGCCGGGAATCGAACCCGGGCCGCCCGCGTGGCAGGCGAGCATTCTACCACTGAACCACCGATGCTTAAAAAAAATGGCCATATTTAGGTATTCATTCCATTCCGGATTAGTCCGCGTAAAAAAAAGTTCTTCAAATGAAAAAAAGAAATAGTCAAAAATACTAATCAAAATGCAGCCGAAAAATTTCCTCAGGTTTATAAAAAGCAACATGCAAAATTTGGTACCAATTGGTTCAGTAGTTTTTGAGTTTATCGCGAAACAGACAGACAGACAGGAATTGACTTTTATATATATAGAGATTAGAACCTCCCTTTAGCGGACACCCAGCTAGCAGTCACCTCTCTACAAAGGACTGTTTTCATTTGCAAAATTATTACTTTTACTATTTAACAACTCTCCGGTAAGAGGACACCTCTCCCTAAAGGAAAACTTTGACTCTGCAATTAGGTGTCCTTTACAGAGAGGTTCTACTATATATGTATATTTCTAATTCAATTTTTCCTCTCTTCTTTTCCATCTTCCCAATAAGTTCCTAAAAACTGCTCTCACTTTTGGCTATTTATGATATCTTTATAGCTCATCTATGTCTCTCCAAGTGCATCTGAATTCCACGGGTTTGACGTTAGGCTACTCCTTTACTCTCCAATAGAGGAAGGTAGGAATTAGACGGCAAAAATTTGCATAGTCTAATTACTTTCCATACTGATGATGGAATATAGTACCATCTGCTGACCTTGGTTGGTTTATTTGTTCTCTCTCTTCCATTACTGGAAATTTTTAGCCTCACACTCTTCTTCTCTCAGCTTTCTTGGTTCTTCCAAGGTCAGTCTGGCGATTTGTCAAAATTTCTTTGGTCTTCTTCTTCCTCATTTATTTTTTCTTTAAATGCTCAATTCTTCCCCTGAATATAGCTCTCCACACACACACAGGCATTCATTCACCATCTCTATTGATAAAACCTTGCCCCTAAAAACCTGACCTCCATTTCTGAGATGTCAGACATAACAACTGATAAAGACACTGGCCAAACATTAAAAAAAAAAAAGATACAAAAAAATAGGTTAAAAGTCTGCATCATGTGATGACATTACAATATTTTCACCTTTTAAAAAAATTTATAACACCGTAAGGAATTACAAGGTAATAAGACCAAATCCAAATAAATAGTGTGTTATTGGTATGTTTTGGTCTTATTACCTTGTGTTTATAATCTAATATCCAAATTGTGTCTTATCACCCTTAGTAATCAGAATTTGTGGTTGAATTGAAGGTGAATGTTAAAATGTAGTTGGCTATATAATGATCTCATCAATTTATCATAACATTCAATGCTAACGAACACCTTTGGTTGCCAACATTTAAGAGGGTGTTGAATTATAGCCCATTTTTTTTAAATTATAAGTCACAATTTGGATTATAGATTAGAAACACAAGATAATATTACCATATCCAAATAAATAAATAGTGTGTGACGTTTCGGTAACAAAGCTGTTACCAGCTGTTATTTATTTATTTGGTGTTATTATCTTGTGTTTCTAATCTATAATCCAAATTGTACCTTATCATAGCCCATTAAAGTTAATATTTTTATTCATATTTGAAAAATGGTTGAATTATAGCCAGTTGAATGCAGGAGTTTCTACTGTAAATAGAATACAGTAGAACTACATTTCTGTAAAGGACAACACCTAGATGTAGACTCAAAGTGTTCTTTAGGGAGAGATGTCCTCTTACCGGAAAGAGTAGGTAATTAGTAAAAATTGTAATCTTATTGATTAAAATTGTCCTTTGTATAGAGGTGTTTTCTAGCGGGATTGTCTTCTCATGGAGGTTCTACCAATATAAATTTATATAGAATTTTAAAATTAATGGGATATGTTAGTATTGGTCTCACACTCTTAAAATGGTTTGGCTTGTGTTTAGCATTGTCTCACGGCATTCCAGTGTGCCCAAGGCTATACTTCTGTTGTAGACAATTATAGACAAATAAAATAATTTTATTGACTTCTTGTCAATACATGCAAAGTGCACAGTCTTCACTATTTAAAAAAGATAATATGCATTATATACACCATGTACAATGAATATGGCGCCTCTGCCAGCGCTGCAGAGTTTGGTGGAGAATTGCCAGTGGGTCTCCAGCGACACCACGCATTTCACAATCTACACTTCTGTTGTAGAGCACACTGCTTCTTCTTCCTTCTTCTTTCTTATTTCCACTCAATCATATTAGGGTATCAAGCGCTTGTAAAGCTTAAGACTTGGCAACCATCATGATTGGGTAAAGTAAAATGCGTCTGCCTTTGTCATTAAGACTGGGAGCACTACTCAGTGGCAGGCCGACTTTGCTCCAAAAGAAATGGCCGCCTCTGACATGAGGAACTGACACCATGTGCAGCCGCTCCTAACATGGAGTACAAACACTGCTCATCCTGTATCCCTGGATTAGGAGCCCTTACAAGGTACTATCAGTCGGGCCAGCTAAGCTCAGGTTTTTTAGTGAGTTTGTTACTGCTCTTCCTCCTCCTTTTTCATCCGGGCTTGGGACCGGCAAAGGCGGAGTTTGGAGCACACTGCTGTTAGTACACATAGCTTAAAGTTGTAGGAAGATGATAATCATATATGGGAGGCACTTACCCTGAAGGTCATAGCCTGAAACCATGGTTGGCTTTTATCTGACTTTGTTAAAACTGGTGTTGTGGTACATTCTTCATCGCTACCATATTGTTCTGTATTGGGACAATGAAATAAAATGTGTTGTTTTAAGGAGTATATTTAAAGGTAGAAGTGTGTCACTTTAGGTAGATATAATGTTTTTTTTTTGCTTATCTCTAGTGCACGTGGTACAGGCCATGATAATCATGGTGGGTAGAAGTAGGCGACTGCTTTTACTGTAAGTGCACCACATATCTACGCATGTGAAAAGCAGTTCGACTTTGCACTTACAAATGTCCCAGAGCCCCGTTTGGTTACTTGCACTCGCTGGTGGGGTTGGACTTTTGAAAGAATCGGGGGGGCCATTGGAGCATTTTTAAATTTTTTTTTTCACCAGAAAAAAAGTGCCCAATGCAGGAATCGAACCCGGGTCGTAGCGGTCAAAAACCAACAGTTTAGACCATCCTTCAAACGAGACCCCCCTATAGTGTGGGGTGTTGTGTGTAGGTGGGCTGCCTGATGACAGCCCTGGCCCTGGAGGACTGGAGAGATCGCAGCCACATGTGGCTGGTGGGCCCGGTCTTCATCCTCTCTGGACTCATGGTGGCCTTCAAAACCTGCCTCTACCTGCGCAGGGAGGCCATCATTGCTCTGATCCACCACGCAGCGGTACAGGAGGAACTGGAGTCTCCCGTGGAGGCCATCTTGCTCCCCTGTCGTACCATAGCACCCCCGCCTCCCCCGCCTTACTCTGCTGTGTCCCAGGACCTGCCCCCTAGCTACGAGGAGGCCATGTTGTTGGCTGCAACAGCCGGTGTCAACACCTCCAGGTTGGTTATGTGTGTAGTTTCTGGTTTCTCACAGAGATGACAAGATTATATTTTTTTCCTTTCTGATTGAACTCTCTTTGCTCTTTCTTTGCCTATTATCAATATCCTGAACATCTATTGAATTGTATCAAATCCTCCAAAAAAAGACTAGGGAAAACCCCAGGAATATAATAGAAAAGCTGAGACAATGGAACCTAATGGAGATTGTTTAAACAACTTGAGGAATAAGCAACAACAACAACAACATTATCAATTTTTATAAAGTTACTGCAAAAATAAGGAGTGAATTGAAAATTCAAAAGCTATTAACTAGATTTGACATTTTATTAGATCTATTTGTCATGGAGATATTGCTACCTGTATCTCTCTTACATCCTGTGTTAGTAACAGAAGGTAAATAAGACCAAATAAATAAATAAATGGTGTGTAACATTGAGGTAACAGCTTTGTTACTGAAAAATCACACATTATTAATTTATACAAATTTGTGATCTTATTATCTTGTGTTACTAATCTATAATCCAAATTGTTGTCCTATCAACTTGCTCCTACTCCTTCTTCTTCTTCTTTCTTATCTCCACTCAATCATATTAGGGTATCAAGCTTGTAAAGCTTGAGACTTTCAATGGTGTATGGTGGGGAAGAGTAGAGCTCATCAATGGATGAGTCAATACAGTCAATAATGTGTTGCTCCTACTCCAAATTTGCAGCCAACCTTCACACATATCTGAATGGTTTGTAGATCACATACATATTTTCATTGAATGTTAATTAATGCTAACATTTAAATTGGGAGCACCTCCCGGACACCCAATTTCTTCTTCTTTTTTTCTCTATTTTTACCTGAATATATAGGCAATTTATATTATAGGTTAGAAACACAAGGTAACAATACTAAATCCAAATTAATGAATTGTGTGTCAAGTTTTGGTAACAGTCCTTGTTACCAACACAAGATAATAAGACACCAAATCCGAATAAATAAATAAATAGTGTGTGACAACTTCGGTAACAACGTTGTTACCATCTTTGGACAAAAGTGCTAAATGATAAAAAAAATACCACAGCATGTTTTAAATTGTTACTGTTATCAAGTGTTGAAACATGTATAACAGTAACTATTTAAAACATGCTGTGATATTTTTTCTTATTCAGCACTTTTGTCTGAAGATGGTAACAACACTGTTACAGAAACGTCACACACTATTTATTTGCATTTGGTCTTATTTGCCTTGTGTTTATAATCTACTAGCCAAATGACCCGGGCAACGCCCGTGTTTTACCTGATTGAATGTTTTTATTCAAATACTATTTGTTACAATTATAAATTGGCGCCTTAAATAAATGCATATATTAGTTAATAACTATAGCCTATGTGCTTTATCTGCCTATGTACTGTTGGCTTCCGTAGGAAAGACGCTCGTAACTGTATATAGAATAACTATAGCCTACCGCCCGCCATGCGCGCGCACAGGGAAGTCACGTGCTTGCCGGCAGCCAACGGGCACGCACCGCCGGCAGGGAGGGGGGGCCAAAGGTGGCGTGACCTTAGCCAACCAATAAAAGCAAACGGTGACAGAGGCGGCTGACGGATTAGGAAAGACGCTCGTAACTGTATATAGAATAATCCAAATTGTGCCTTATCAGTCCTTGTTACCGAAATGTTAAACACCATTTATTAATTTGGTTTTTCTGTTACCTTGTGTTTCATTTTTCTATCTCTTTATACAAGATTCCTTAAAAAAAAAAAACTCTGGGTTCTTGTATCTCTATCTGTGAATAATTTATGTACTACCATATCTCTCTCTCTGGACAACTCTGATTTGAACCTGATCAGCCTCCATGTTGTGTTTTTCCAGCGCTGAAGATGCTCTTTGACTTCCACCATCATGATCATCATCATCACCTTAGCAATTATCATCATAATCATCCCTATTGAACACTATGCAACGTTATTCTCTCATCTTTTGTTTTTTTTTAAAGAAGGAACACAAATATGCATATAATTCACTTTCTTTTTTTCAAAACAAAAATTATGCCTTAAAAGACATTTTTAACAATCCTATTCCCCCCCCCCCCTCCAACTTTCTTTTTTTTATTTCACTTATTATTATTTTTTAAAATTATTTTTTTGTTTGAATCATCGATGAATTTTTTATCTTTCAGAATAAGTTTAGCCATTTTTTTTTATTGTTGTTGTGTTAAGGTAGAATTCTCCTATGATTTTATGCCTTTTATTAAGATCAGAATTACTGATTCAACTAACTTTTTATATTTAAAAAATAAATGGACCCCTTTATTTAAGGATATACACTTTCATTATTAAGGTCTCAAACATTTTTTTTCCTCTTGAATTTCTTAATATGCTTTTTTTACTATAAATATATACTTTTTTTAGTTTAAAAAAATTCATTTTTATCAAGTGACTTAAAGGTATAATTCTGCCTTTAAAAAAAAATAAATTATTTTTGTGTGTTTTTTTTTTTTTTTTAATTGAAGAAAAATGCTATATTATTTTAATGAAAATTTTTAATTAATGTTATATAAATTGAATTTTGTTTTTTATACTTTTGATCAATTGATATTAATTTGTGCTCAAAATGTTTGTTAACCCTATTTCTTAATTATTCAAACCCACTTGGGACCAGCACTATGTAATGGATTCAATAATTGTTGGTTCTGTGAACTGGCTTCAATCCTCAAAGAAAATTTTTGGCTGATC
>CP092876.1:72314-122346 GCA_030710605.1 Cordylochernes scorpioides | reverse complement strand
TCTCATCATTTTTGCAGATTGACGCTTGATTTCAGGATCATAGCCGTAGACAAATGTTTCATCGCCTGTGATTACCTTATCCTTTCATTCCGTTCTTGACATTTCCAATATGGTCTCTCAAGTTTTAGCCAGCACAGCTTCTGATCGTTTTTGAAGAATCTCTTGGGATGAATTTAACTATTGTTTTTTAAGGTTTTAATATTCACTTATAATGAATCTAAGCGTTGTCATTCAGATAACTTTCTCTTTTTACAATGCCCTTTAAGTGAATTGAGTATTTAAAAAAATATAAATTTGATCCTTCTTTATTACAATTTTGGTTAGTTTTCTACAAAATCGAACGACCTTGACGAAGATCATCTACGAATAATATGCAATTTCTCAATCTGTGTCTGACTACCAATCAAATATTTGTTTAAGGAAGTCATTTGGAAATCCTTTATTAATAATTTTCCAAAATTTTGAAGTTGAATTTTGAAGTTTGACGCAAAATTATATTCAAATTTGTTGTTTCAGATTTCATATCCATTGTAATATTGCCGTTGTATACTTGTAGTAACTAAAAAAAGAAAAAGATAGAATTATTGGCTCGCGTGTTCGTGTAGTGTCTCGTGAATGGTACCATCGCGTAGCCATTTTTGTTTCTATTTAAAACAGCCTGAGCTACAGATTTGAATCTTCAGGGAAGGCCTTGATGACGACGTCCTGGCCATCCTCGTGTCTGTCAAAAGGCCTGCACCTACAAGTTTTTCTTTATTGCGGAATTGAGGGGTTCTCCTTTCTGTCTGGAAGATAATTTCTCAAGATGGAGGAGCCTCCTTGGCTGAGTAAGATATAAATATGTATCATCATCCCCGTTTGTAAATACAGTAGAACATACACAATGAGAAGACACACTCGCTTGAAGACATCTCTCTATAAAAGACAGTTTTCATGCCCAAAATGATCATTTTTACTATTTAGCAACTCTTCGGTAAGAGAACGCCTGTCCCTGAAGGACAATTTGGCTTTACAACTAAGCATCCTTTATAGAGATTCTCTCTACTCTGTAATATCTAATTTATTCTTAATTATTAACCGTTGGTTGTGTGATTATCAATAAAGGCTTTTAAATTGTCGAAATGTCTATATATGACATTTTCAAAAGAAATTAGCAAAAATTAGCCCATTATTATTTTATGATGACAGTTCGTGAACTTATTGGATACACCTTGCGATTATATTTTATTTACATATCGTATCTTTTTCTATTTAAACATATGTACAACACATTTGTTCACTTCATACATAAACAATTTAGAATATACCTGTCGTGAATAAACTGTCAGAAATTTCAACATTCGACACTTGTCAGGTTATTTTATTATTCTTCTTTTTTTTTCTAAATAGTCACAAGTATTTTTCTCCTGTAACGAATTTTCATGAAATTTTTGCCAATTCTGCATTGTAAGAGCATATATACAATGCCTAAATATTCTGCTGATATTGGAGATTGTTTTCTTCTTATCAGGTTCAAGATAAATTCAAAACAATAAATTCATAGTTTACTATCATTTGATATTTTAAATATTGTCGCGTATATCAGCTTGAAAATACCTACAACCATCGCCAATAGATGGCGCTTTCGTCTGTGTCTAGTCTGGGACTGGTGTGGGAATCGCTGACTGCTGTGGTCCTGTTTCCTGGGGCTAATGGTTGTAAATATCCGTTTAGATTGGCGTTAGGATGAAATAACTGTAAATACCCGTTGATTGATATTTTGAGTTCTTATGTAATGTGTATTAAAGATGACAATAAAATATTGCGCTCCTGGGGCCTGGGTCTTATCCTTATTGATCTCTGACAATAAAAGGAGGAGTGTTAGAAGACTCGTTGCCGGTTACTGTTGTGGTCTCTCCAACATCACGGTGGCTTCTCTTCTGTTAAGTCTCTCGTGTCCCCAGAAGGAAAGGAGATCCACCTGAATGGTTTTTCTAAGAAGTTCTTTGGGTGGTACTGATATCAATGTACATTATAGAGAAATTTTTATCGAGTATTTACAAATTTGAACATTGATACATATAAATAGATTCTTCATCAACAATTAGAGCCTGACAATCCAATACACTTTCGAATATATCAATATTAAATAAGTCAAATATTACTAGAATGACATCTATATTCAGAGTTTATAGAAAGAAATCTTGTTAGAGGAATATCTTAACCTTTATCAAGTAGTATTGTTAAGTATGCTTATACATTCAACAATTCCGTGTTCCTGAAGATGAATGCAGGTTCAAGTCAAGATCCTGGAATCAGGAAGATTATTCAAGTTGTTGGTACCCGTTATACTACTGGTGAAGCTGCATTTCGAAAAGGAATTCCATTTCATTCTGATCTCTGTGGAAAACTTCTTGATGAAATTGATTATCTGGTGGATGGAACATTCATTGTAATCTCCCGAAAGTTCAACCATTTCATCATCAACAGGTACAATGATAATCCATCATTATATCTTTTCCGTCCAAGAAATCCCATCCGAGTTTTTGCTATCCAAACCACAACCCATTTCATTTTCGAACTGATAATTCTATTAGTAATCATCATTAATTGTATTATCATGCCCATCATGAAAGATGACTTTGTAAAAATTGAAATCGTCTTCCTAGTTATTTATACAATTGAAATCATCCTTAAAATAATAGCCCGAGGATTTTGTATTGGCCATTTTACCTTTCTACGAATCCCAGCAAATATTTCAGACTTTATCATACTCTCACTCGCTTGGCTTCATATTGATGGCGTCTTAAAGGAGTATTTACCCTATGGATTAAGTCATGGAGCCTTGGGACTAAGAGCCTTCCATGTTTTAAGAGTCTTAAGATCCTCAAATTATTGTACAGGCATCAAATTGATTGTCAACTCAATCGTAAGAGCGCTTGTTTATTTTTGGGATTTTGTCTGGGTCATCATTCTATTTCTTCTCATCTTCTCGTTATTTGGCCAACAACTGATGATAGGCGTTTTTAGAAACAAATGCGTTAGAACGGATTTAATGAACAAACCTATCAATACTTCAGGAAGATATGATGAAAATGGATATGACGCCTATGGAGAATTCAAACTTTGCTCAAATTATTCTGGACGAAAATGTGGCAAAAATTATACCTGTCTAGCGGAAGGAAATTTACCAAATTTTGGAACAACTGGTTACGATAATATCGGAGTATCAATGTTGGCTTCTTTTCGAGTATGCGCTGAAGATACATGGGAAACCCTTTATAATATGTCTCTTAATGTTATGGGACCAACTATAGCATTATACTACTGGTTAGTACTCTTTATAGGTTCCTTCGTCCTGATGAATCTTTCTCAAGCCATCGTTGTTCGAGGATACAGTATAGAAAAAGATTTTAACATCCAAGTTGACAAAACAGCTGATTTTGCACTCTTCCGTAAGGATTCCCAATTTAATATCAATCTCTCCAAATACCGATTCTATTTCTACAAGAAGCATGAACTTATTCCTGATAGAAGATTAGCTCTACAATTCAATGTTGATCAACCACTAGAACCTATCAAACCAGCCATAAGAAGATTCAGAACATCAGCAACTGTATCGGAATCTCAAATCGAAAGAATTTCTAGTACTGTCATCTTCAGAAGAGTTTCCCTTAGTAAAAATATCCTTAGAGAAATTATACAACAACCTGCATTCGAATATTTAGTACTAAGTTTAATCCTAATAAGTACTTTGATTCAAACACTGGATCATTATGGGATGCCGGATGAACTTGCAAAATTTGTTAGTACTTCTGATACCGTATTTGCATATATTTTTCTAACTGAAATATGCTTGAAAATTGTTGGATTGAGATTGAAGATGTGGAAAAGCCCATGGAACGTTTTTGATTTCATCATTGTATTCATCAGCATTCCTGGCGATATTTTCCATCTGAGTCATGGCTTCCAATTTGTGAAGATTTTAAGAGTAATTCGCTTGGCACGAGTCATTCGTTCATGGCCGACTTTGAAGCGCGTATGTACAGTAATGATGAAAGCACTTCCTAATTTGATCAATGTCATTCTAGTGCTCATTGTAATTATATATCTCTTTGCTGTTGTTGGATTTCACGTCTTCTCAAGGTATTTCCTTAAAGAACAATTTCCAAATGGTGAAGTACCCTATTGGAGTTTTGGTACTTTCTATCATTCTGTAATGGTTGGATTTCGACTCTTCTGCGCCGAGTGGGCTGGACCATACTGGGATTGTCTACGAGCTGTTCCAAAAGGAAGCATCTACTGCAGTATCTGGTTCATCACTGGACTTACCATTCTCTACTTCATCATCCAGAAAATGTTTCTTGCCATTTTGGTTGAAGGTTTCAAATCAGAAGCTGCCGTCGAACAAACTTCATCAACAACTTTTGGTCATTTAAAACAAACCGTCTTCAAATCAATAGCTACTTTTACTAAATTTGCTGATGATGAAATCAGCGAACTTTACTTAAGACGTGTTGATACACGCTGGAATCGTTTTCGATTATTTATCCGAAGTTTTGTAGTAACTTCTACATTTGATAATTTTATTTTACTGCTTATCATTGCTAGCTCAATTGCCCTTTGCTTTGACGATGCAAGTATTCCCTACAAACCCAAATTGAAACGATTCCTTGATGATTTTAACTTCTCACTAACGATTTTATTTACGTTTGAAATATTTTTAAGAATCCTTGCCCACGGATGCTTCAAATATCTTTTCAATGCATGGAACATCTTGGATGTATTTGTAGTCTCAATGTCATACGTTGAAATGCTAATTGAAAATAGTAAAGGAGTATCATTAAATAGTATAAAAGGATTAAGAGCTTTTAGAGCACTTAGACCTATACGTTCAATATCGAAATGGGAAGGTCTCAAGATTGTTGTAAATACCATGCTTACTGTAATGCCATCAATTATGAGCGTAACAACCGTCTGTTTCTTTTTCTATCTCCTATTTGCTCTCATTGGTGTTCATCTCTTTAAAGGAACCTTCTATAAATGTCTAAACCACGATGGACATAAATTAAGTCTCAAAATTATCAAAACCAAAACAGAATGCCTTTCAAGAAACTTTACATGGAAAAATTCAATGGTCAATTTTGATAATGTTCCTCAAGCTTTCATGGCATTATTTGAAGTATCAACGTTAGAAGGATGGATTGAAGTATGGGAAGATGCATCAAATTCTAGAGGAATTGATATGCAACCAGGAAACCTTGAAAGTGATATTGTAGCAAGTGTCTTCTTCGTTACCTTCATTATCATTGGTGTTTTCTTCCTTCTCAATTTGTTCATATGCATCGTCATTGATAAATATACCGAACTCAAGGCACAAAAAGATGAAGCTGGATTACCAACGTATATGACAACTAACCTACAAAAGCGGTATGTACAAGCAATTAAACGATTTTCTCGTACAAAACCACGAAAACTTGTACGTATGCCGAAAAATAATATCCGAGCTATATTTTATCTTGTTGCATTCAATCAATGGTTTCATAGAATCATCGTGGCACTGATATTAACGAATATTTTGTTTATGTCTGCAGAACATTATCAAGCAAGCAAAGAATTTCATTATTATATGTATACGGCAGAAAAGTTTTTTGTATTTGTCTATACTGTTGAAGTAGCGGTTCAACTTGTTGGACTTGGTATGGGCTTCTTTTGGAATCCTTGGAACATATTTGATTTGATCGTATGTTTTCTAGCCATCGTAGCTTTGATCATGGAAGAATATTTGCAACGAGAAGATTCAAATTTGGTTGTTATTCACCTTGTTCATCTTTTCCGCAATATACGAACGTTAAGAGTGGTGAACTTTTTCGATTCAATTCGAAGATTAATCTATTGCATATCACTCGCAATGCCTGCACTTATCAATATTGCGACCCTCTACTTTCTTTTCTGTTTCACATTCTCCATCGTGGGATTGGGTTTCTTCAGCAATTATACGCATGATAGTCAAATTGATGAAGTAGTCAATTTTGAAAATGTCTTCAGTTCTATGATTCTTCTTGTACGTTTGGGAACAGCTGCTGGATATAATCATGTTTATGATAGTTTAAGTGCTCGAAAATGTCATTATCCATTTGAATGTCCACCCAACGCTTTAATCAGCATCTATTTCGTTACTTTTATTTTTATAACACGCATCATCCTGCTGAGTATGTTCACCGCTGTGGTCATTGATAACTATGAAATTGAAACTACAGGAATTGGTGCTATAATTACTGAACCTCTACTGATATCCTTCTATTCCAAATGGTCAACGTATGATCCTGATGCAGCACAATTTATACATGTATCCCAACTTTCCAATTTGGTTGCATCTCTTCCTAAACCACTTGGAATCCCTCAACCAAATATGGTAACTCTTGCGTATCTGGAAATCCCCGTTGGACCTGATAATGAAGTATATTGTCTCGACCTCCTGAATAAGCTTGTTGCAAAGGTAGTAGGCGTTGCACAACGTGAAGAAGAACTTCGTCTGGCTGAAAAATATATCACAGAAAATTATGATTCAAAGTTCACTACTCAACAACGGAGCACTACTTTCCTAACTACAAAAGATCTTCTGAGAAGAAATAATGCTGCAAAAAAGATTCAGAAATGGTATTTGGAGAAAAAAGCAGAACGACTAAAGAAAGCTCAAAAATAAGAGCGAAAAAAGTCAACTTGATTCGTTTCACCCAAATAAAGTCTTGAATAAATATTTGTTTTATTTTTAGCTAGCTCGATTTTCACTAAGTCCAAACAAAACAGGTATACTCTATCTACATAACTATGAAAAATTGCCCATTAATTTTGATGGAAAAATAATTCAACCATCAGAAACTGTTAAAATTTTGGGAGTTATTTTTAAAAATCATAGACAAAGGAATAAGATTAATTTTGGAACACATGTTGACAATATAATTATGAAAGCTACGAAACTTAAGAATATATTATTCTCATTATGTGCACGTACTTGGGGCATTGATACTCGACGTAGATTGATCTTATATAAAGCTATGATACGCTCTACAATAAGCTATGCATCAAATATTTGGTTTCCTTTTATCACTGCAGCAAAAAGATCCAAGTTGAATTCTATACAATATCAAATTCTTATTAGATGCATTCATGCTTATAGGACTTCATCTTCTTACATCACACATATACTAGCGAAAACCCCTTTACTGTCCGATTATCTTGAATTATTACAAACAAAGTATAATATGACAAATTCTCTCACAGATCAAACACTCAAAAAACCCCTTCAAAAAGAATTAAATAAACTATATCTGGATCTAAAATTTAAGTTTTATCTTTCTCAATCTAATGAACTGTTCAAGAAATTTTTTCCAATTGCTGTCCCAAATTTCATTTTTTCTGATAAATTCACTACTTTATTCTTAACTGGCAAAGGACCCTTCTTAAGTTTCTTATTCAAACTGAATGCTATCAATGATCCAACATGTGAATGCCGCTTAGATGTTGAATCACCAGAGCATCTTCTTTTATCTTGCCCTCTGACTAATCAAATTGTATGTAGATACTTTAAAACATTACCAAATTCTCTTTGTGTATATACTCTATCTTATGAGAACTTTGTTAAGTTTAGAACTATTTGTACAATAATTTACAAAACAATACTAATCCATCGTGTAAATAATTAATCATATATATATATATATATAATACTAGCACAGCACAATAGTCCTTTGGACTTCGTGCTTTTGTAACAATAAATAAATAAATAAATAAATAAATACAATATAAGTAAATTAAATTTTATTGCCCTCTATCGTTAAAATTTTACACAAATAAATTTACTGGCAATGCGTTTCTTTTTTTTTTTTTTTTTTTTTTTTTTAAATCTCTACAGACCTTACTGCAATGATATGATTTAATGAATGAGAGGGCTTGGCTCATCAGTAGTGAACCCTCTCAGCGGTTTCGCCAAATTAATCTCTAGACCGCTCTACTATTGTATTGGACTGGTTTTGTTATATACCCTGCATTTTCTATGGAAGGCAGCTAAATGGTGTTTAGTGAACTATGGACATAAGCTTATAGGTCTGTAGAGGTACATACATATAAATTTCAAGGAATTGCATCGAGCAAAGCTCTTCCGCGCAAAACATGTTTTCATAACCATTTTATATTAGTAAATTAAATTTTATTGCCCTCTATCGTTAAAATTTTACACAAATAAATTTACTGGCAATGCGTTTCTTTTTTTTTTTTTTTTTTTTTTATTTTATTTTATTTTTTTTATTTTTTTTTAAATCTCTACAGACCTTACTGCAATGATATGATTTAATGAATGAGAGGGCTTGGCTCATCAGTAGTGAACCCTCTCAGCGGTTTCGCCAAATTAATCTCTAGACCGCTCTACTATTGTATTGGACTGGTTTTGTTATATACCCTGCATTTTCTATGGAAGGCAGCTAAATGGTGTTTAGTGAACTATGGACATAATAATTACTAATTTAAAAGTAGTAAATAACTTTATTTCTAATTATTTCTTTATTTCTTATTACTAATTTAAAAGTAGTAAATAATTTACTAATATAAAATTGTTATGAAAACATGTTTTGCGCGGAAGAGCTTTGCTCGATGCAATTCCTTGAAATTTATATGTATGTACCTCTACAGACCTATAAGCTTATGTCCATAGTTCACTAAACACCATTTAGCTGCCTTCCATAGAAAATGCAGGGTATATAACAAAACCAGTCCAATACAATAGTAGAGCGGTCTAGAGATTAATTTGGCGAAACCGCTGAGAGGGTTCACTACTGATGAGCCAAGCCCTCTCATTCATTAAATCATATCATTGCAGTAAGGTCTGTAGAGATTTAAAAAAATAATAAAAAAAAAAATAATAAAAAAAAAAAAATAAATAAAAAAAAAAAAAAAAAAGAAACGCATTGCCAGTAAATTTATTTGTGTAAAATTTTAACGATAGAGGGCAATAAAATTTAATTTACTAATATAAAATGGTTATGAAAACATGTTTTGCGCGGAAGAGCTTTGCTCGATGCAATTCCTTGAAATTTATATGTATGTACCTCTACAGACCTATAAGCTTATGTCCATAGTTCACTAAACACCATTTAGCTGCCTTCCATAGAAAATGCAGGGTATATAACAAAACCAGTCCAATACAATAGTAGAGCGGTCTAGAGATTAATTTGGCGAAACCGCTGAGAGGGTTCACTACTGATGAGCCAAGCCCTCTCATTCATTAAATCATATCATTGCAGTAAGGTCTGTAGAGATTTAAAAAAAAAAAATAAAAAAAATAAAATAAAAAAAAAAAAAAAAAGAAACGCATTGCCAGTAAATTTATTTGTGTAAAATTTTAACGATAGAGGGCAATAAAATTTAATTTACTAATATAAAATGGTTATGAAAACATGTTTTGCGCGGAAGAGCTTTGCTCGATGCAATTCCTTGAAATTTATATGTATGTACCTCTACAGACCTATAAGCTTATGTCCATAGTTCACTAAACACCATTTAGCTGCCTTCCATAGAAAATGCAGGGTATATAACAAAACCAGTCCAATACAATAGTAGAGCGGTCTAGAGATTAATTTGGCGAAACCGCTGAGAGGGTTCACTACTGATGAGCCAAGCCCTCTCATTCATTAAATCATATCATTGCAGTAAGGTCTGTAGAGATTTAAAAAAAAAAAGAAACGCATTGCCAGTAAATTTATTTGTGTAAAATTTTAACGATAGAGGGCAATAAAATTTAATTTACTAATATAAAATGGTTATGAAAACATGTTTTGCGCGGAAGAGCTTTGCTCGATGCAATTCCTTGAAATTTATATGTATGTACCTCTACAGACCTATAAGCTTATGTCCATAGTTCACTAAACACCATTTAGCTGCCTTCCATAGAAAATGCAGGGTATATAACAAAACCAGTCCAATACAATAGTAGAGCGGTCTAGAGATTAATTTGGCGAAACCGCTGAGAGGGTTCACTACTGATGAGCCAAGCCCTCTCATTCATTAAATCATATCATTGCAGTAAGGTCTGTAGAGATTTGAAAAAAAAAATAAAAAAAAAAAGAAACGCATTGCCAGTAAATTTATTTGTGTAAAATACAATATAAATTGCATATATATGGTTCAGCCTATTCCACGCTGACGAGCGCCAAAAAGCGCGAAACGCGTTCGTGGATGGCTTTTCTTGATTTATCAAGAAATTGGGTTGGCCAAATATCAGGGAACAGGCTAAATCAATGTTTAGTTGATTTCTGTTCCACCAGATGGCGCTCTGCCTTCTGTAAAGCACATGTGCTCCTGGTCAGGATATGCCATTTTTTATATTGCATACTCTGATATAGAGGCTACATGGCGGTATCATCCCAACACCATTAATAACATGTATATATAACGGCTTTTATATGACTTGAATAAAAATAAGGATGTAGAATGGCTGATGTCATCATATAAATTGATAGAGTGAATAAAAGAACAATATGAAAAACTATATCTTGATAATCAGTTTTTCCCATTTATTCATATAAGGTAGAGTTAAGCATCTATAGAGTGAATCATTTAGTCTCACACACACTTTGTTCTTAGCTTTATTAAGGTAAAACTTTGATAAGGTTTAGAACGCGACATATAAACCGGGCTAAAGTTCTAATAGAATAAATATATATATATTATTCTACAATACCTTAAAACTTGATCTCTCATTACTCTTTTACATCTAAAACATTTATAACATCTACTTTATATGAATAGACATGTGATGTATTTCACAAAAATAAAAAAAAAACAGTCAAAACTTCCTACTAAGATTGATGGAGCTATGGTATAAGCCGACACGACCTGGTAGTCGTGCCGAGTCCAGGGCCTGGTGCGCCTTCTGGCTAGTTCGGCGGTAATGGACGTCGCCGATCCCCTCTGGACGATTGTCTCTGCCTCGTGCTCCACATAATAGCTGGAGCTGGGGTTTAACTGCAGGAGACACTGGCAGAAGGTCCCCAGGTGCAACGTGTCCAGGAGCGCGCTAGGGTAGGGGTGCCATCGGAGAAGTCCCCGACAGTCGCCTGTAGCCAGCGCTCAGGAGCCAGTAGGTCTGGCGGCCGCAGGAACCTGTTATCGCCTCGGAAACGCGTGGACCTCAGACTGGCGGGATGCAGAAGCTGTTGGTCCAGCTCAAGTACGGTTGAGGTTCTTGCCCAGAGGCTCAGCCCTCTCCTCCTTCTTGGTGAGAGCCAAACATCAGGAGTAGGTGGGGTCAGTTACGCTCGGCAGTGGACCAGCCAAGAGTAGCCTTTGGCGGCCCCGCACAGTGAGGCCAGGACCCCTTTCATGCAGGCGAGCCGAAGTTGGCCTGCGATATAAAGCAGGCCGACGCCACCCTCGGAAACTGAGCGAACCAGGATGCCTCCGGGAAGCCACGATACTTGGCTGGTACCCCACAAAAAAACGCGAAAGCCGCGCCTGCAGCTGGCCGATGGTGGTTTCAGGTGGAATATAGCCGTAGGGGTGGTGCAGAATATAATTCAGAACTAGGCTATTGACTGGGCGGCCTCGATCCACAAGCGAAAAGCCGCGAGAGAAGGAAGCCCACCTCGCGATGGTTCGCTCCAGAAGCTCCATCAGGTGGGAGGCCTGGGAGGCGACGATGTTCCCGGCGCTAATCGTGCAGCCCAGGACTGTCAGCGACTCGGATGTCCAGAATATTGCTAGAGGAGAATCCGTCTTGTGCTCCCAGAAACCGCACCAGAGCCCGAAGCTCTTGTGAAAGTTGAGAGCCACCTCGGAGGCCTCGCGGAACTCTTCGAGATCATTGGCACGAGCTCAAATTGAGTGTTGTTCCTGATGAAGAGTACGATATCATTCACCAGGCAACCGCAGCCCAAGATTCTCTCGAGCCAGCGTAGCAGAGGCCCAACTCTGATGCTGAAGAGAGTGTCTCTGAGGCGGCAGCCCTGCCTCACCCGTTGAGAAACAGGAAGGCTTTGGTATAAACATCTACGATCCTGATGGAGGTGTCTGCTTCCCTTAGAGGACAACAATACACCTGAGAAAGGCAGATGGTAAGCCCAGTTTCTCAAGGCGAACAGGTAGCTCCTACTCAGAATGATCAAACACTGAGAGAGAGAGAGAGAGAGAGAGACAGTGCTGTAGGTAGAGGTCCCGTACATTGTCCAGGGACATGACGTTGGTCTCCTGCATGAAGCAGAGGTCAATCTCATGCTCCTTGAGAAAACAGAAGAGCTGAATTATCCTCTGAAGAGCGGCGATACCGCGCGCGTTCATGGTCGCAACACGGAAGCTCATTTAAGCTGTCGATCAGAGTTTCTGGCGTGTGATAGATTTTTGTACAGGGTTCTGGTGTCTCCTGTGAAAGACATAAGCGCCATGGCCAAGTTGTCGATAGTCTGTCTCTGCTGGACGTTCGATTGTGCCAGAAGCTAGTCAATCACACCAACAAATTAGTCTTCATTTATGTGTGAAAGAAAAATCAAAATTTATGAAATTTGTAACTATAATTTCTGCTTGTTTTACAAATTGGTATATTTAGAAATCCAATTGCGATATATTGATAAAATGTATAACAATTAATTTTGGCAATGCATTTATTTTCACCTACTTCACCAAATATTACCTCTACAGACCCTATTGCAATGATTAAAGTAATTTAATGAGAGAGAGGGCTTGACTAATCAGTGGTGAACCCTCTCAGTGGTTTCGCCAAATTAATTTTCAGAACACTCTATTATTGTATTTAATTGTTTTCTACATACCCTGAATTTACTAAGGAAAAGGCGGCATTAAAAAAACGATTTCACTGCAGTAAGGTCTGTAGAGGTAATATTTGATGATATATGTGAAAAGAAACACATTCCCAAAAAGTTGTTACAAACGGAAAGTAAATTTATGAAAGTAATTTGCTAACATAGCTTTGATATGAAGCCATATTTTCTGAAGAGTCTTGCTCTATGTGTGGAGTCTGCTTCTGCTGCCTCTACAAAGCTCACCCACAGTACCTAATAGAAAGCTGGTGGACAATGGTGAAGCTGCCTTGACAAGAACGAAGCGGACTTCGAGAATTCTTCATTGTCAAACCATCCCATCTCTTCACCTCTTTTATTACTTGATTTTTTTATGTATATAATTTATTATAATAAATTTCATTTTTAATAAATATGCAACTTTTTTATATTTTCAAATAATATTCGTTAATTAAAATAATATTTTGAATAAATATTTTTATTTTTATTTTACTCTGTTAAATAAAAATCTTAGCAGTAATTTTGACGAAGAGATAAGGAAATAGGGAGGGAAGGGAGCAGTAAGATAGGGAGAGCGTAGGAAAGATAGCGGTAGTGGAGTTGAGAGGAATGCCCTTAAAAATTTGTCCAAAAATGTAGTCTTTCAAAATTTAGTGGAATAAATTTTCCAGCCATCCAACTTAAGCACCAAATAAGATAAGTAACCTTTCATAATATATTTTTTTAACAGGTTGAATTTATGCATGTTTTCACAATTTATTCTTATTGCCCCGTTTTATTTATTTTCTTTCTTTCTTATCTGTCTGTGACCATTTCAATAGATAAATAAATGTAATAATTTGTTCTGAATCTCAACTTTGACTCTCTCTGAGTCATTAATTTAGTTTAGAGTCAATTATTTTAACCCCAGTGCGCGCAGGATATTTTATAAGTTGTATTTGTAATTTCAGAAGAAGGTTTCTCGTCCTTTCATATGCAATTTCTTGAAATTATTTGCATGCACCTCTACAGACCTATAAGGTTATGTCCATAGGTGCCCCCTAAAGACTCCTAAGCTACCTTTCTTAGTAAATGTAGGGTATATACGAAAAACAATCCAATACAATATTCAAGCTGTCTAGAGATTAATTTGGCGATGACCGCTGAGAGAGTTCACCACTGATAAGCCAAGCCCTCTCCTTCAATAAATTCTTCATTGTAATGGCCTGTAGAAATAATATTTGATTATGTATGTGAATGAAACACATTGCCAAAAAAAAAAAAATGTTTCGAATTGGTGTATTAAAAATGATCCATATTTCTTCTAAGTGTTAAAATCGGGAGATTTTATACTTTTACTTTAATAGAAGAGAAAATTATAAACATAAATATGCCCCGCTTTGGGAGCCATTGTTAAAATAGGGAGGTTTTATATGTTTTTATCGTTGTTGTCATTAAATAAACTATTCCCAGATCTCTACATGTCCAAATATTAGGGCGCCAGTGGCTGCAGAAAACCAGACCACAAATTTATTCATCTATGATACATGGAGAGACCTAAAGCTGTGCCGGCTAGCAATAATGTTGATGGGGAAATTAACCAATCATTTTTTGGCTAAACAAATTTTTATTTAGACCAATAAAATAATCTTTCAATGTACATCAGGTATATTTATTAAAAACAAAGAAAATTACATAATAGAATAACCATATATATATATAAGATAAAAAAAAAGTATTAAAGAAAAAAAACTATATATATGGTTAAAAGGAAGGTTTTTAAAAGTATATATATACTTTATACAAAAGGCCTATTATCCCAAAGTCCCAGATTATCCCCAACCTACCTCGACATCCAGCCACCCAAGTCCACGATTCAAAAAGGGGCGGTTAAGGCCGCAGCCAGCGGCCTGAGCCCTCAGCAACTCCAAGTCTTTTTTGCTTCTCAGGAAAAAAAATCAAACTCTTGCTAAGAAAAAAAATGTAAATATCAAAATGTCAATATCCCATTTCCTTGCCCCAGTGTTGCTGGACTCACCCCCCCCCCCCCAAGGCTATCATCACCCTTCTTTCTGTGAAAATAAAAATGAAAAAGGTATCTTTAAAAAATAATAAAAATAAATTGAATATAGGAAATTATTAAAGAAAAATTCACAAAAAATAAATAAAAATACGAAAATATTGAATTAAAAAAAATAATTTTAAAAATATAATTAATATTATTGGATCTGGGCATCTTGGGAAAGGTTCAGAGCTCGTGGTGGAGCTGGTGTTCTGCATGAAGATGATGGTGATTATAACACCCACCATGGGCTTGTGGCTTGCCCATAGGCATGCTGGAGTCTGGCTTGATACTGGTGGAGTAAGGTCAAGCACCATAGGTCGGTGGCTTGACTACAGGGAAGGGGCGTCTGAGTCCATCTTGGACTAGCTTGATAGGGCCAGGTCATCCACCACAGGTCAGGTGGCTTGACCACAGGAAGGGGATCTCAGTCTCTGGCTCAGTGCTACCAAGGCTAAAGGCGGCTTCAGGCTTCATCTCGACACCTCGCAATCACCAGAGGTTTGTGGCCCAGATGGACAAAGGTGGGATATGGTTAGGTTAGGTGGGGTTCTGGGTTACTTTGGCATATTATGGTCACGAGGTGTCCCAACATAAGAATGTTGAACTAACAGAGTAACAATAATCTCAAAATATTTTAAAATTTACTATATTTTATACTCAGCCAACCCCTCCCAATTAGTTTTTAATTAAAGTAAAGGGGCTTATACAAGTTAGAAAATATTTTTCAAAAAATAAAAATTTTGCTCTACTCAATAGCTTATATTTTTAAATACAAGTGTATTCTGAAATCATCTTCCTCAAGGATCAATATAAGCCCTTTTTGAAATTGATATATTCCTTAAATAATCTCAAACAATTTCATTGATTTCCGATTATCATTGATCTAAATAGTAATAAACATTCCTACTCCAACTTGAAAAAATATATAAAAATTAGAAAAATTTAGATTCTTGTAAAAAAAATTATTTACTAGGACTCTCAAAAATATATTTCAAATCATGAAATTAGAACTTGGATAAAATCAAAAAAGGGTGGAAAAGGATTATAAATAACAACTAACTAAAGAATATAAATAAAAATAAAAATAGATTTTTCAAATTATTAACGTCCAACGCGCTTTTTTCACAATCAATTTTTATTAGAATCTGTTGTAAACACAAACAATAAAAATTACATAAGACCTTCTGCTTATTTACGTGAGAATTAAATGTAATAACAATTCTCCGTAATATTTAGGTAACTGATTGAATCATAAAAATTATTTGTCATTTTTTTGATAATGTCAAATAATTTTACTAACTGAAGGTAATTTTATAGTTTTCCTAAAAATATCTCTGACGTATTTTATGTGTTGTTGACACTTCCCAGTATTTTATATTTAAACAAATACCAAATTTAAAAGCGTACCACTTTTCAATTATTTTTTATCGGTAACCACGATATATCAAACTTTTAAAAATAAAATCTAAATTTATCATAAAGGGTATGTTTTTATTTAGTAATTTTTTATTTTTTGAAAATATTAAGGGAATTTAATTACCCTGAAAAATAATAACGTATTTAATTCATAAAATATTCAGTTGAATATTTAAACCGCCTTAATTCGCTTTTCCAAGAATTCTGGTAATAACTTCAAAACTATCTTTTGGAACAATATAGCTAAAATAACCCTAAAATATTTAGATAAAACTTTATTTAGTGCTATTCCATTGTTTAGTGATTGAGGATTAAATTGTTTAATTTTACTAATATATAATAGGGAAGAGGAAGTTGGCTTACACATCATAGTGAAATTGCTGAGTTTTGATTGAATGCCAATATGAAACTTTTTATAATCCTGTGTGTGTGTGTCATATATAATAAATTTAGTTTTATGGTAGAAAGTGAACATTATTTTTAACCCTTAACTGGACGGGTGATTTTTTCTTACGTAACTGGACGGGGTGGGTAGATTCAACCCACTTATGTACCTTTACGAAATAAGCGTTAAATAATGAATTAAATCAATATTTGAAAGATTATTTAATGATTACAAATGTTAATATACAGGTTTTGACTTCTAAAAATTCTAAATATAATCTATTTACAGTTTTCACAAATAATTAAGAAATGTTTTTTACAGACGCTTAGTTGACATACAGAGCATAAGGTTTTCACTTTTCCCGCATTTTTTGATGGACATTTGTAGCACCTTTTTGGAGTATCAGATTCTTGTGGCATTGTAGATCCTCTTGATGTACTTGAACCATCATTATTTTTGAATTTTTTTATTGTCGTCTGTAATTCCAGCGGGAGGGAATTTAGATTACGTGTGGCCAGATGTTCATCAATCAAGGATCTCCCAAGATCAACAATAAAGGTACTTCTTTCTTTTTGATCCTTTTTATCAATCTGATAGTTGAAGATGATGTAAGAATTCAGAGCTGTGATATCTAAGAGGGCATAAAAAAGTGCCAAAGGCCATCTTCTGGATCGACGAGAGGTAGAAAAATTAGAGACCATTTGGTCAATGGTATCTACACCTCCTTTTGTTAGATTATAATCCATTATAATGTCAGGTTTTCCTGTTGTTTCATCACATTTATTGTCATGATGCATCGAAGATATAAGGATTACTGATTTTCTTTTTTTGGGAACATAGGAGACTAAAGTTTTTGTTCCAGAGAAACCAAAAATAGACGTTCCTGATTCTCTTTTAGGATGCGGTTGGAATTGTGGTGGAATCTGAGGTTTGTTCTTTCTCATCGTTCCTAAATATGTAAGGCCATGTTCTTTCAACTTATCAACTAATTCTATTGAAGTAAACCAGTTGTCTGCTGTAATATTTCTATTACTCTTCCAAAGTGGTCGACTAATATCTAAAACTATTTGGGTTGGCAGGGATAGTTCTTTTGACTTTGGAGTTTTAGATTTTCCTGTATATACCATTGCATTATACATATAATGTGTTCTTGAGTCTGCTAGTATCACTATTTTTATCCCATATTTATTAGGTTTTGAGGGTATATAAATTTTGAATGGACATTTTCCCCCGAAACCCTACAAGCATTTCGTCAACAGTAAGGTATTCAGCAGGTGTATAACAACTTTGAAATTTTTCAATAATGGTTTGGAAAATATCTCTTATGGGTGAGAGTCTATCTTCTTTGCATCTTGTCTTGAAATTATCAAATCTAATACAAAGTAATAGAAAAAGGAAACGCTTCACACTCATTACAGAGCGAAAAATGTCACGGCCTGTTCCATCTGAGGCAAACAAAGATTCTACATTTTCATGGCCTGATTTGTAAACTCCAGCTAGATACAACAAACCTAAGAATGCTCTTATTTCTATTTCACTTGTAAAATTTGAGTAAGTACTTTTGGTCAAATCTGAAATTCTTTGGCGAAATTCTTCAATTTTTGCATTTGTAAATTCAGATATTTGTTTTATAATTGCGGCAGTAAAAAATAAGTTGAATATATCTATGCCACAATTTGGCTTCGGTTTAGCAGGGCCTTTCAGACCAGGTAAGTGTGTAATTATGTTATGGGAACGGGTTCTTCCAATTATTGCATGATTCTTGTTCCACCTATAGCCATTTTTTCCCAATGAAACAATTACTTGAAGACATTTGAACAGTGGTAAGAATTGAATCACATTCCTCATCTGTACTGACATCTGAAGATTCGTTCAATGAATAATTTTCAGTTTCAGAATCATCGTCAAAATTCTTATTCAAAATTTCGTCTTCCATTATAAATAGAATTTCAAAAATAAAAAGTCTTACCTTGATAAAAAAAATTAAGGAAGTTGTTTTTTTTTTAATCTAAAAGAATAAATTCTACTTAGCCAAAGAAAGAAGTCTTATTTTATGAATGGAAACTAAAAAATAGCGGAAGAGAGTGACTCAAGAATGAGCAATCAGCTATAACCCTAACATGAAAAAATTCTCACGCTTCTGGACGGCATGGGCGGAATCCGCCCACACATGCAAATTTAAACCGCCCTCCCAAAACTTATATTTTTAAACGATGAATGGAAATTGTTTGTATCACTGTAAAATTAGAATACACCAAAGCTGTTAGCTCTCAGTAAACGAAAAATATATTTTTTTCCTATATTAAGTTTATGCATGGGCGGAATCTACCCAACCCGTCCAGTTAAGGGTTAAGACTCTTGCTCTGTTTAATCTGTCCCACCCATGTACAGACACTTGTATAGTGTAGTGAATATAGATTTTTGGTAGCTATATGGATTATTGAGATATCTATTGAGATAGTCAATTCTGTGGCCCATGACAATATATCAGCAATTATATTATTCCGCACTAAGCCTACTCAAGCCTACTCTAGATAATCTCTAGAAAGATTTTTAACGCCTTGCTAAATGTTTGATTTTTGTTTGCTCCTGACGAGAACAAAAGATTTTTGTCGAAACGTCGAGGTAATAAAAAGATTTACTGGCCGAAGTGTCTTTTATTTGAAGAAATAAGTATCTAAAAACTTTAAGTACCAAATGAGCTAAGAAAAACATTGCCCACAGATTGGCTGATTAACTTTATACTGATTGGCTGTTTTGTTCATACTACAGGAGAGGACCAATCAGATTGCAAATCAAACTGACATCTTATTTACATATACTCTAAATAATCAAAAATAGTTCTTATTCAACTATAATTAATTTTAGCTACATGAACTCAGTAGAATTTAGTTTAAATATATAAGTATTAAAAGATTACATGAGGAGCTTCTTTTTAGATTTATTGCGAGCTTTCGAACCTTCCGGTTCTATCTCTAACTTAGGTAGTATATCCATGCTATCCATGCCTGTAGAAGAAAGCTCGCAATAAATCTAAAAAGAAGCTCCTCATGTAATCTTTTAATCCTTATATATTTAAATTAATTTTCCTAAACTAATCTAATTGAAAAGAGAGAGAGAGAGAGAGAAATAAAGCATTAAAACATGAAGGTTTGCACAAATGGTTGAAAGGTTTCCCATTATGTACTAAGTACAATTCTCAACCTGCAACCCCAAACGACTTTATTGACTATTGACTCATCCGTTGATGAGCTCTACTCATCTCCAGCAGACACCATCAAAAGTCTCAATCTCTACAGGCTTAATACCCTAAAATGATTGTTGAGTAGAGATAAGAAATAAGAATTTAATTTTTTTTAACACCTTGCAAAATGTTTTATTTTTATTTACTCCTCCTGACGAAGACAAAATTTTTTTGTCGAAACGTTGAGAAAATAAAAAACTCTAACTAGCCGAAGTGTCTATTTTTCATAGAAAAAGAAATAAGAGGACGAATGTTTCTTTCACAAATAAAATAAGCTTATACCGTCCTTACTGCAATGAAAAAATATTGGGAGAGTTTGCCTCATTAGTGGTGAACCCTCCCAGTAGTTTCGCCAATTTAATCTACCAGACCACTTCTCTTAGAGCTCTAATACTGTATTGGATCATTCTGTTTATATATGTTACACTGAAGGGTGGAATCTTGGCGAAATTGGCGAAACCGCTGGGAGGGTTCACCAACTGATGAGCCAAGAGCCCTCCCAATATATTTTTTAATCGCAGTAAGGACAGTAGAAGTTTGTATTATGTATAAAAGAAACATTCGTTGCTTCTAATTACTTTCATTTTATTATATCTTAGTAATGGTATTCAAGTAAACTATGGACATAAGCTTTTAAGACAGTAGAATTATATTTAACCTCAACTAACCTAACCTAACCTATTGATATACTCAGTGGCACATTGCCACTAGTATTCTGCAGAAATGAGTATCATGCCGATGTGTTACACCATTAAGAAGTTTCCATTCTGACCAATTTTATCAATTCAGAAAATTTCTGGACAAACTTTAGTCTGGTTGTGAACGTTCAGTAGGTAAGATATGTACAATTCTCTATATACAGTCACGAGCGTCATTCTTCATCTCCTAATCAACTCTGTTACCGTTTGCTTTTTTTTTTGGAATGGCGCCCTCCTATTGGTTGGCTACGATCACGCCACCTTTGCCCCCCCCATCATGCCTCCCCCACTCGCTTTTTCGTTTTTGTAACTATTGTGTTGGAGCGGGTCGCTCCTTAAATAAATGCATATATTAGTTAATAACTAAATGGAATCCTCTCTTTCTTTTTCCCAGTATGAGACGCCTACGGAAGCCAACAGTACATAGACAGATAAAGCACATAGGCTATAGTTATTGACTAATATATGCATTTATTTAAGGCGCCAATTTATAATTGTGTAACAAATAGTATTTGAATCAAAACATTCAATCGGGTAAAACACGGGCGTTGCCCGGGTCATTCGGCTAGTGTACACTATATCAATGAGAGGGGGGATATACAACAACACTTCACCCTACGTATTGCTTTCAAAAATATCAGCAAACAAATCTAAGGCAATTGCTTACTAAACATTTTATAGATCATCATTATGTAAGGGACTAGTCAACAAGTGAATGACTTTGAGGCAAAGAGTAAAGCCAGTTCAATTTCTATGTAAATAACATAAGATGATTATTACCTTACCCAATTGGGAGAATCTGTATGGGGCAAGTCCCTAATAAAGGCTTTTGTGTATGTGTGTGTGGATATACAATAAGTTTCTTTATTAATGACATGGTACAATTTGGATTATACATTAGAAATAAAAGGTAATAAGACCAAATCCAAATAATTATATAGTGTGATGTTTTGGTAACAACGCTGTTATTGAAACGTCAGACATTATTTATTTGGATTTGGTCTTATTACCTTTTATTTCTAATCTATAATCCAAATTGTGTGTCTTATCAATCCCTTGTATAATATCACTTGAGAAAGCTAGCAGACTCTCTTGCAAAGTCTGGAGGCCAGAAAATCTACCATCCAACTAGACGAAAGAAACCTCCACCTTACCATCAAAACCCAATGCCTGCAGGAATGGAAATCTAATGCTATAAATAACTGGTACAGAGCAGAAGGGACAAGCAACGATTCTTTCCAACCAAGAGAACAGCAGTCCTTGATTTCCAGACTTAAGTCTGGTCATTTACGGACAATGACTTTCCAGAATTGGTTTCAAGGTTTTTCCCCGCTATGTACTACGTGCAATTGTCAACCTGCCTCTCCGAACCACATCTTCTTCTTCTTCTTTCTTATCTCCATTCAATCATATTAAGGCATCAAGTTGTGAACCTTGAGGGTGTCTGTTTGACAACCATCATGACTGGGTGAAGTAGAATGTGTCTGCCTTTGTCATTAAGACTGGGAGCACTACTCAGTGGCAGGCCGAACCACATTATTGACTGTATTGACTCTTCCATTAATGAGCTCTACTCATCCCCAGCAGACACTATCAAAAGTATCAAGCTCTACAAGCTTGTGTTTAACTTCTTTATGACTTTTTAATTCATCAGAAAACTTATTTTATACTTTTTTTTTTGGGGTATTGAATCACAACAGAAGTTTTTCACAAATTTCAGATGTCAAAAGATTTTAATTTCCCCCTCCAGTTCTTTGGCCATTATCCAAGCTTCATTATCTATTCAAGGAAAAAAAAAAAAAGAGCAAACAGATGAGTCACAGATTTGGATTATAGATTAGAAACACAAGATAATATAGTAATATAAATAGTGAGTAATTCTTCAGTAACAGCATTTTATTGAAATTTGACATGTAATATCTTTATTTGGATTTTTAACACAAGGTAATAAGACTAAATCCAAATAAATAAATAGTGTGTGACGTTTCAGTAACAGCGTTGTTACCATCTTCAGACAAAAGTTCTGAATGTACTAATTATAGAATGTACTAACTGAATGTACAAATACTAATTGTGCCTTATCATGCATATAATATGTGTGACGTTTTTTGGTAACAGCATTGATTCAGTACTTTTGTCTGATAATGGTAACAAAGCTGTTACCGAAACGTCTTACATTTATTTATTTGAATTTGATCTTATTACCTTGTGTTTATAATCTACTAGACGAATGACCCGGGCAACGCCCGGGTTTACCCGATTAAATGTTTTATTCAAACACTATTCGTTACAATTATAAATTGGCGCCGTGGATGTCACTCTTGTGAAACGTCCCGCTCCAAACTTTACATGTACATTAGGTCAGCTGATATTACCTCCCATCTTCACCGCTAGAGGCGCTGCTCGCGAGCTAAGTAGAATAATTTGAATATATAGTTTTAATAATTGATTTATATATTTTTTAAAATAGCCTATCGTCTTCCCCGTATTTTTTTACCTATGTATGGAAATTTTGGTTTGAATTAGTGAACTACTGCGAATTTGTATACCGGACATACAAACAAACATACAAACATTCATTTTTACATATATAGATAATCCAAATTGTCCGCTTATCATAAAAATCTTTTTCTTCAGTTCCGTAATTTCAATCTCTTATCTTAAAATCTCTTCTTGTAAAAAAAAAAGTAACTTTTTGATGCATTTACAATAAAAAAAATATTAGGCCAAACAAGTGTCTCAAGCTTTACAAACTTGATACCTTAATATGATTGAGTGGAGATAAGAAAGAAGAAGAAGATAGGCCAAACATGAAGAGTTGGTAGTGTAAGAACAAACTACTAGGACTCTTGAGAATAAGCTGTTTACCTGAGTAGAGATTACAATAAGCCCTTGAAGATCTGCCAGGCATTTACCTTTTGGCATGTACCTTAACCTACAGTGGAATCTCAAGGTAATAAGACCAAATCCAAATAAATAAATGTGATATTTCTGATAAAGCACAATTTGGACAGTTACGAGCGTCATGCGTTCTTAATAATTCTTCATCTCTGTCACCGTTTGCTTTTTTTTTTTGGAATGGCGCTCTCCTATTGGTTGGCTACGATCACGCCACCTTTGCCCCCCCCCCCCCACTCGCTTTTTGGTTTTTGTAACTATTGTGTTGGAGCGGGTCGCTCCTTAAATAATCTATTGTTAACAATACCTCATTATAGGTCCGCAAATATCGAAAGTATAGGAAAGTATAGGTATGTAGCTTTTGTACGGGTAGATATGCACACGGGTCAATCCCGGGGCGAACCACGGGGTCACCCGTCTAGTAGATTATATGCACAAGGTAATAAGATCAAAGCCGTTGTAACCATGTTAACGAAATGTCACACACTATTTATCTATTTGGATTTGGTCATCTTACCTTATATGACGTTTCTGTAACAGCGTTGTTACCATCATCAAACAAATAAGTACTGAATGAGAAAAAAAATATCGCATCATGCTTTTAGTCTTCTTCTTTCTTATCTCCACTCAATCATATTAGGGTATCAAGCTTGTAAAGCTTGAAACCATCATGACTGGGTGAAGTATAATGCATCTGCCTTTGTCATTAAGACTGAGAACACTACTCAGTAGCAGGCCGACTTAGCTCCAAAAGAAATGGCCGCCTCTGACATGAGGTACAGACACCATGTGCAGCCACTCCTAACATGGAGTACAAACGCTGCTCATCCTGTATTCCTGGATTAGGAGCCCTAACAGGGTACTATCAGCCGGGCCAGCTGAACCAAGGTTTTTTAGTGAGCTTGTTACTGCTCCCCCTCGTCCTTTTTCTTCCGGGCTTGGGACCGGCAAAGGCGGAGTAAATGCTTTTAGTTATAGTTAGTACTGTTATCAACAGTATCAACACACTTGGTAATAGTGCTAACTATATAAGAACATACTGTGATAATTATTTTCTCATTTAGTACTTGATAATGTGGTTACAACGCTGTTAACTGAAACGTCACACATTATGTATTTATTTTGATTTGATCTTTATTGCCTGAGTCTGTGGAATGAGATGCAAATTTGATTAAACCCCCGTCTGTCTGTGGTTGTAGATGGAGCGGCGGCATGGGAGCCGCAAGGTCAACTGCACCAGCACTGGCTATTGTTATTTTGGCATTGCTGGACTTCTTCTAGCCGTGAGTCCCTACTCCGTGGAACACACTGTTTTGTTTTCGGAGTTGTTCCCCCCCCCCCCCTCCCCTAAATTTGTATTAGAAAATTTGCTTAATCGTGTTTTTCAGGAATTTTTATTACAGTAGAACCTCCCAGTAAAGGACAACACCTAATTGCAGATCCAAAGTGTCCTTTAGGTAGAGGTGTCCTCTTACTGGAGAGTGTCAAAATAGTAAAAAAATAGTAATTTTGCAAATGAAAACTGTCTATTGTAGAGATGTATCCTCTAGCAGGAGTGTCCTCTCATTTAGGTTTTACTGTATATATTAGAACTATTCTTGATGCCTAATGCCCCCCTCTATGGAATATTTATTATTACTACATTGTACTACAGTACTGGGCACTTTTTTCTGATTCAAAAAAAAAAAAATGCCTCAATGGCTCCCGATTCTTGCAAAAGTCTAACCCCACCAGCGAGTGCAAGTAACCAAATGAGGCTCTAGCACATTTGTAAGTGCAAAGTTGAACTGCTTTTCACATGTGTAGACATGTGGTGCTCTTACAGTAAAAGCAGTCGCCTACTTTTACCCACCATGATTAGCATGGCCTGTATGTACAATGGATAAGCAAAAAAAAAAACGACAGTACTTATCCCTGGATGTGCTTTGTTTCCCAAGTGAGTTTTAATCAGGTCAAGTCATTCAAAAATAAAAAATTACAACGAATATCATTGCTCAAAGAGGTTATATATATATGTGGTAAAGTAAATGGAGAAGGAAATAAATACTCCAGAGGTTAGTGGCGACAACACAAGAAGGCCACGTCCCTGGAAACAGGCCTGCTGACATGTCTCCAGCAATAAAACTGACCAGTACGGCCGCATCTCCTTTGATTTCTTACTCTCAACTGTCTTTTACTATCCCCCTAGCTCTATTTTTTTAGCTTGTGTGTTTCCCCTACTGGTGACAATGGTCAGATTTTTCCCTGTTCCATGTTTTCCTGTTGTGAAGTTATATGGGGCTAGCTTGTCACAGCTATCTCTGGGGTCATCAGCCTTACGTTAACTTTTCCAAACAAGTTACAATAATAGGGGATTGATAAAGCACAATTTGGATTATAGATTATAAACACAAGTATTAAGACCACCTCTTGTGTTAATAATAGGGGATATTTTGATATTTATTATTCATTAGAACCTCCCTTTAGCAGACACCCAGCTAGCAGACACCTCTCTACAAAGGACCGTTTTCATTTGCAAAATTATTACTTTTACTATTTAACAACTCTCTGGTTAGAGGACACCTCTCCCTAAAGGAAACTTTGGCTCTGCAATTAGGTGTCCTTTACAGGGAGGTTCTACTATATATGTATATTTCTAATTCAATTTTTCCTCTCTTCTTTTCCATCTTCCTAATCATTTCCTAAAAACTGCTCTCACTTTTGGCTATTTATGATATCTTTATAGCTCGTCTATGCCTCTCCAAGTGCATCTGAATTCCACAGGTTTGACTTTAGGCTACTCCTCTACTCTCCAATAGAGGAAGGTAGGGATCAGATGGAAAAAATTTGCATAGTCTGATTACTTTCCATACTGATGATGGAATATAGTACCATCTGCTGACCTTGGTTGGTTTGTTTGTTCTCTCTCTTCCATTACTGGAAATTTTTAGCCTCACACTCTTCATCTTCTTCTCTCAGCTTTCTTCTTTCTTCCAAGGTCAGTCCGGTGATTTGTCAAAATTTCTTTGGTCTTCTTCTTCCTCTTTTTTTTTTAAATGTTCAATCCTTCCCCTGAATATAGCTCTCCAAACACACAGCCATTCATTCACCATCTCTATTGATAAAGCCTTGCCCCTAAAAACCTGACCTCCATTTCTGAGATGTCAGACATAACAACTGATAAAGACACTGACCAAACATTAAAAAAAAAAAAGATACAAAAAAATAGATTAAAAGTCTGCATCATGTGATGACATTACAATATTTTCACCTTTTTAAAAAATTTATAACACCCTAAGGAATTACAAGGTAATAAGACCAAATCCAAATAAATAAAT
This sequence comes from Cordylochernes scorpioides, assembly GCA_030710605.1. Lineage (NCBI taxonomy): Eukaryota > Metazoa > Arthropoda > Arachnida > Pseudoscorpiones > Chernetidae > Cordylochernes > Cordylochernes scorpioides. Next base: position 95,559 of record CP092876.1, on the reverse strand, counting down.
AGTGTGTTATTGGTATGTTTTGGTCTTATTACCTTGTGTTTATAATCTAATATCCAAATTGTGTCTTATCACCCTTAGAAATCAGAATTTGTGGTTGAATTGAAGGTGAATGTTAAAATGTAGTTGGCTATAATAATGATCTCATCAATTTATCACAACATTAATGCTAACGAAGACCTTTGGTTGCCAACATTTAAGAAGGTGTTGAATTATAGCCCATTTTTTTTAAATGATAAGGTACAATTTGGATTACAGATTATAAACACAAGGTAACAAGACCAAATCCAAATAAATAAATAGTGTGTGACAATTTGGTAACACCACAAATGTTTCTACTATCCTTACTGTGATGGAAAATATAATGGGAGGGCTTGGCTCACATCAGTGGGGAACCCTCCCAGCAGTTTTTCCAAATTAATCCACCAGAACGCTTTTTTATATACATTTATATGTAATTCTACTGCCCTAAAAGTTTATGTCCATAGTTTTCTCAACTACTATCCCCTATGAACACAAGGTAATAAGACCAAATCCAAATAAATAAATAGTGTGTGACATTTCGGTAACAGCATTGTTACCATCTTCAGTCTGAAGATCTTTGGTCTGAAGATGGTAACAACACTGTTACCGAAACATCACACACTATTTATTTATTTGGATTTGGTCGTATTACCTTGTGTTTATTATCTATAATCCAAATTGTGCCTTATTACTATCCTATGATTTCACCCTTCAGTGTTCCCTATATAAGCAGAATCATCCAATATACTTTTAGAGCTATAAAATAACGGTCTGGTGGATTAATTTGGTGAAACCGCTGGGATGGTTCCTCACTGATGAATCAAGCCTTCCTAATATTTTTTCATTGCAGTTAAGATGACAGTAGAAGTGTATTTTATTTGGTTTTTAAAAGAAATATTTGTGCTTTGGAGTTTTATTTCTTATATATAAAATTGCATACACCTTGCACCAGGCATGGGAGGCACCTCTCTCAAAAGCCATAGCCTGAAACGATGGTTATGGTTGGTTTTTTTTAGTAAATTTTCTAAAACTGATGTGAAACATTCTTCATCGCCACCCTAATGATCCGTACTGGGGCGATGAAACAAAATTCATTGTTTTAATGAGTATATTTAAAGGGAGAGGTGCCACACACAGGTATATATAGTGTGGTGTGTGTATAGGTGGGCTGCCTCATGACAGCTCTGGCCCTGGAAGACTGGAGAGACCGCAGCCACATGTGGCTGGTGGGCCCAGTCTTTATCCTCTCCGGACTCATGGTGGCCTTCAAAACCTGCCTCTACCTGCGCAGGGAGGCCATCATTGCGCTCATCCACCACGCTGCGGTACAGGAGGAACTGGAGTCCCCCGTGGAGGCCATCTTGCTCCCCTGTCGTACCATAGCACCCCCCGCCTCCCCCGCCTTACTCTGCTGTGTCCCAGGACCTGCCCCCTAGCTACGAGGAGGCCATGTTGTTGGCTGCAACAGCCGGTGTCAACACCTCCAGGTTGGTTGTGTGTGTAGTTTCTGGTTTCTCACGGAGATGACAATATTATATATTTTTTTCACTACTGATTGAAACTCTCTTTGCTCTTTCTTTGCCTATTATCAATATCCTGAACATCTATTGAATTGTATCAAATCCTCCAAAAAAAGACCTCTGGGAAAACCCCAGGACTATAATAGAAAAGCTGAGACAATGGAACCTAATGGAGATTGTTTAAATGACTTGAGGAATAAGCAACAACATTATCAATTTTTATAAAGTTACTGCAAAAATAAGGAGTGAATTGAAAATGCAAAAGCTATTAACTAGATTTGACATGTTATTAGATCTATTTGTCATGGAAATATTGCTACATGTATCTCTCTTACATCCTGTGTTAGTAACACAAGGTGAATAAGACCAAATAAATAAATGGTGTGTAACATCGAGGCAACAGCTTTGTTACCGAAATATCACACACTATTAATTTATACGAATTTGTGATCTTATTATCTTGTGTTTATAATCTCTAATCCAAATTGTTGTCCTATCATCTTGCTCCTACTCCTTCTTCTTCTTCTTTCTTATCTCCACTCAATCATATTAGGGTATCAAGCTTGTAAAGCTTGTTGATGGTGTCTGCCGGGGAAGAGTAAAGCTCATCAATGGATGAGTCAATAATGTGTTGCTCCTACTCCAAATTTGCAGCCAACCTTCATATCTGGATGGCTGGTAGATATCTCATACTATTTTCATTGAATGTTAATTAATGCTAACATTTCAATTGGGACCACCCCCTGAGCATCAATTTCTTATTATTCTTTTTTTTTCAAGTTCATTTTAACCTTATTATATACAATTTGTCACCAAAGTGTGCCTGGATCATGGTGCCATGATCAACGAAAGCTGCACCCCTACACCCTATTCCATGAGATCAGCTTGAGGAGCATGAAAGTGTAATCTTTACACAAAGGGATAAGAAACAACAACATATTAATAGGCTAATAGGCTAATTTGAATTATAGGTTAGAAACACAAGGTAATAATACCCAATCCAAATTAGTAAATTATGTGTAATGTTTCAGTAACAGTCCTTGGTTACCGAAATGTCACACATCATCTATTATTTTTATTTTTTCTAATCGTCTCCATGATGGGATGTGGGGTGCTGTTGTTCTCAAAGAGTTGGGGCACTTCCAGTAGCAGTATGACTTTGTCCCTAATTTGAGGTTGCTCCTCACATGGAGAGAAGCCTTTGCAGCTACCTATTTTAGGGCAAACGCTACATGTGACCTGTAACCCTAGGTAGGGGCCCTTACTGGGGCCTAAGCCAGCTGAGCCTAGGTTTTATATATATAGGTTTCCTCCTCCAAGATTCTTCCACACATATGGTCATAGTTTTTCTCATCCACCCATCTGTCTATTGATCCTACCAAAGCCTCGTTAGCCTGCTGGGAATTTGCCCAGTATTACCCAGGGTACACCATGAGGAGGTGAGGTTTGTTTTTGCCCCCCCCACACCATTTATTAATTTAATCTTTGTGTTACCTTGTGTTTCATTTTTCTATCTTTTTATACAAGATGCTTTTTAAAAAATAAAAAAACTCTGCATTCTTGTAGCTCTCTCTTTGAATAATTTATGTAACATATCTCTGGACAACTCTGATTTGAACCTGATCAGACTCCCTTCTGTGTTTTTTCAGCGCTGAAGATGCTCTTTGACTTCCACCATCATGATCATCATCATCACCTTAGCAATTATCATCATAATCATCCCTATTGAACACTATGCAACGTTATTCTCTCATCTTTTGGTTTTTTAAAGAAGGAACACAAATATGCATATAATTCACTTTCTTTTTTTTCAAAACTAAAATTATGCCTTAAAAGACATTTTTAACAATCCTATTCCCCCCCCTCCAACTTTCTTTTTTTTTTATTTCACTTATTATTATTTTTTAAAATTATTTTTTTGTTTGAATCATCGATGAATTTTTTATCTTTCAAAATAAGTTTAGCCATTTTTTTATTGTTTTTGTGTTAAGGTAGAATTCTCCTATGATTTTATGCCTTTTATTAAGATCAGAATTACTGATTCAACTTACTTTTTATATTTAAAAAATAAATGGACCCCTTTATTAAAGGATATACACTTCATTATTAAGGTCTCAAACATTTTTTTTTCCTCTTGAAATTCTTAATATGCTTTTTTTACTATAAATATATACTTTTTTAGTTTAAAAAAATTCATTTTTATCAAGTGACTAAAGGTATAATTCTGCCTTTAAAAAAATAATTATTTTTGTGTTTTTTTTTTTTTTTTTTAAATTGAAGAAAAATGCTATATTATTTTAATGAAAAATTTTAATTAATGTTATATAAATTGAATTTTGTGTTTTATACTTTTGATCAATTTATATTAATTTGTGCTCAAAATGTTTGTTAACCCTATTTCTTAATTATTCAAACCCACTTGGGACCAGCACTATGTAATGGATTCAATAATTGTTGGTTCTGTGAACTGGCGTCATTCCTCAAAGAAAATTTTTGGCCGATCAGGAATTTTCAATTTTTTTTTAACCTTTTTTTCTTCCGGTCTAAGGGCCAAAGAAAGTTTAGAAACAATGATCATTTTAAAATACACTCATGGACTAAAACTTAAGGAAGTTGTACCGTTTACCATGTATATTGGGATTCAGATTAAAAACTCTGAAAGATATTACAGTGACCTTTATTGAAGACACGAGATAACTAAGTGTGGACAAAATTGCCTTTGTCTTCTTAGAAAAAATTGATGACTGGTGACATCAAATGCTTTCAACTTCCTCAATTTTTATCTATGAGTGTATAAATATAATTTATTAAATTTGGTTCATATTTATTTTTGATAATTCTAACTGCATTCCTTTTTTTTTCCAACTCATCTGACCAATTTTCTTTAGATAGTCGTTATCTTTTATTTATTATCATTATTGATAAAGCACAATTTGGATTATAGATAATAGATACAAGAAAATAAGACCTAATCCAAATAATTTATTAGTGTGTGATGTTTCGGGTAACAGCATTGTCACCATCATCAGACAAAAAAATATATGGGATTATTCCCATATGGTAACAATGCTGTTACGTCACACGCTATTAAATTATTTGGATTAGGTCTTATTACCTTGTATCTATTATCATTTATTATTATTTGGCTGTGTGTATGTGCAATAATTAATATTTAAAAAATAATTCCTTCGCTAGGAATCGAACCCAGGTCTCCTGGGTGAGTGCTAGGTATAACCGAAATAGCTCAGTTGGAAGAGACTGAAGATCTAAAGGTTCCTAGGTTCGATCCTAGGTATCTGCATCTTTTTTAATTCCCAAGCGGTTTAGTTGATAGTATACCTGTGGCTCTCACCAAGGAGACCCGTGTTCGATTCTTGGCGAAGGAATTTAAAAATAATATTATATTTTTTTATGTTGTTGTTATGTTTATCATATTTTTTTTTTATATAGTCATATTTAAAAAAAAATATATATTTATAAAAAATTGGTTTATATATATATATATATAAATAGTATAACACCTCTTTTAATTCATCCAACTTCAACGCTTACTTTTATTCAAGTTTTTATTTTTCCGAATTCTAACAAGTCTAGGTTTTGATTAACACTTAATTTATTAATTAACATTAATTAACAGACTCTTATTCCACGCAGACCTTTTTCATTCAACTCAAGATTCTGATCCCATGGGGTATCGAATTAAAGAAGTTGGGCCGTGTATATATAGAAATTTTTTTTTTTATAAGGCACAATTTGGATTATAGATTATAAACACAAGGTAATAAGACACCACATGTTATTGACTGTATTGACTCATCCATTGATGAGCTCTACTCTTCCCCGGCAGACACCATCAAAAGTCTCAAGCTTTACAAGCTTGATACCTTAATATGATTGAGAGGAAATAAGAAAGAAGAAGAAGACACCAAATCTCCAAATAAATAAATAGTGTGTGACGTTTTCAATAATAGCTTTGTTATCATCTTCAGACAAAAGTATTTAATGTGAAAACGATGCTGTGATATATTTTCTCAATCAGTACTTTTGTCTGAAGATGGTAATGACGATTTTACTGAAACATCGCACACTAATTGTTTATTTGGATATGGTGTCTTATTGTTGTTGTTGTTGTCATGTCCAAAGAAGAGTCTCAGATGTCTCCATGCATCTCCATCACAGCAGCAGCAATGTCCACTATCTTGGGTGTGTAAAGCTGCTGCTCATGGTATCTTATTACCTTGTGTATATGATTTTTTTTTGTTTGTTTCAATTTTTTCTTTTTTTTTTTTAAAGATGATAGCATATTGAATTTTTGATGGTAAAGGAGGACAAATTCCTGACTGTCCCCATCCCCCATTTTTTCTTTTTTCTCTTCCATAGCTCTCTCACTTCAACCATTTAAAGATGATCTGTGAATCCTAAGCTTCCACAATTGAACAAATGTAAAAATGCTTCTGTTCTTCTGTCATTAAAACTGGGAGCACTCCTCAGTAGCAGACCACTGGCTTAGCACCTATATATAAAATACCCACCTTTCGACACGAGGAACAAACGCCATATCTGCATTTCTCTCTCTCTCTAATTAATAAATCGATTAAGGTTTTTTTTTGCGATGCATTATTTCATTGCCGTTCAAAAAGAGCATTTAAAGATGGAAGAGTGCTATCTATAGAAATAAATATCAACTATACATTTATTTTTCTTTTCTTAACAAATAAAAAAAAATGCTATTTGACCAACATACTGAGGAATAAAATAAAATCGAGCGTTCAGTTGATATATATTCAGATGGATGGCGCTCTGCTATCTTTAAACACTCATTTGAGCCTTCAGTAAATGTCTTTTTCTTTCTTTTTTTCATTATCATTAAATGACAGATTTTTATTCTCATCTAGAGTAAGTCTTTTTTTTTTACATACTTAAAGTTTTGTGTTTCTTTTTTTACAAAATAATTGTTTCAATCCAAGTTCTCCTTTTTTTCTTTGTCCCTTCTTTGATGGATGAGTGTGAGTGAGGTTTTTTTCCTTTGGCTTATATGAATAGGACATTGAAAGCTGCACCCTACACCCCATTCCATGAAATCATGAATTTGTGGAATTTGTGTAATCTTTACACAAGGGGATAAGAAACAACAATATGAATAGGATATGAGCTTGTCAAGAATTTATTCTCCCCTTAGAACACCCTGTGTTTTTATATATGGAGGTAGGGATTATTATATAAATTTAAGGTTGCTATTGTTGTTATAGGAAAATGTTGAGTTTTGCAATTACAAGAATCAAAATAGCCTCTCCTATCCATAAAGAAAGGCAATTTCTCTCATTAAAAAAAAAAAAAAAAAACACCTAAACTATATATAAAAAAATCTAATATAAAAGTAAGTGCGATGCACTAGCGCGCCCTCTGTTATCAATATTTGGAACTATTTTAAACATGTAATCTTCTTTTTTTTTTGTTTAATTTCAAAAAGAATCTTACGTGTTTAAAATAGTTTCAAATATATTGATAAAAGTAAGTGTGAAATTGTACTGGGAGATCAGATTGATAAATTAAATGAAAGACATCTCCTGATCATTTAATTGAAAGTTTCTGATGGTTTGTGCCATTTGTTGGAATAAAATTTCAATTAATCATTGATTTTTTTAATATTGTCGCGGAGATAAATAAAGCAAGGGCAAATTTGTGAATAATTAATTTATTATAAGGGGTATTTATAGGGAAAGAGAGAAAGTACAACTTACCCCAAGTTAAAAGATAATCCTAATGAGCGACATCAGCCACCGTCCCCGTTTTACTTATTTACATATCAGCTTCCGAGAACTCCTCACACCTGTGGTCCCCCCCCCCTCCTGGGGTCCAGGGATGATTGACAGATGTCCCATTTGGATGGGGAGCTACTTGACAATATTATATTCCAGTATAATTAAAATGGAATTATTTATTTTTTAAAAATCAACGATAATGTGATATTTATTTCAACAGATGGCACAAGCAACTTGTAGTTATATGTTCAGGAGCCTCCGAACCTAAACTATGCTTCAACTATTTGACAGTATCTGCAACATAAATGAATTATAATATTGAGATGGTGGTCACAATTGATATTGCATAGTTTTTATACCTATTTTAGACAGTAGCTTTCTCTCCATTATTTATTTTCTTTCTTCTCTCTCTTTTTTTTTGAGAATCATTTCCTTCCAGGCAAGATAGTGATCTCTATAATTCCAGCATGCATGCTTAAAAATTATGAGCAAAGTTTTTTGTAGATGAAGTCTTTTTAGATTTTGATGATGATGCTATAGGAAAAAAAAAAACCTTCCTCTCAATAAGTGATTGTCATCTGATGAGCAAACACCTCTTCCTGAGAGGGCCATCTTGGTAAATATCAAAAATGACTTTGTGTTCTGTTCTCTTAACATCCGATGAGAGACCTCCTCTAAAACAGACCTCTAGAATATCCATGTTTTTGTGGCTGTCTCTCTCATGCAAAGTTTTCTGTTTCTTTATATATTAGCTCTTACCTTATTTTATTACCTTTCAAATATAAGAAAATTGCAATATACTTTTATAAAAATATCTAAAAACATTACGCAATAAGTTTCCTTATTATAAAATATTGCTCATCTCCACTCAATCACACTAAGGTATCAAGCTTGTAAAGCTTGAGATTTTTGATGGTGTCTGCCGGGGAAGAGTAGAGCTCATCAATGGATGAGTCAATAAAGTCAATAATTCATTGCATTGCAATATCACAAGCTTTCGAGCTCTCACTCTTTAACAAGCAATATTAATACCTTTGTATTAAAAAAATAAAATAAATGAGTAGGTTGCGAGACTCAAAGTTCTCAATGGCAATCTCTATTCATAATTGTTATGTAATTAAAGTAAGTAAGAAGGACGTAACCAATTCAACTTTACATATTATTTATTATTAATAGCAATTATATAAATCTTGGTATATATGTCTACATGAAAACAACAAAAACGATGATTATTATATACATACAAGTTCCTTTTCAAATTCAGTCTCATCTATAGCCATTGTTACTCTGTATTTATATTCCAACAATAATAGCCTCTAGTCAAAACTCTTGACTGCAAAAACCTTTTTATACTCTTTCCTCTCAATTTGAAAATTTCTCTTTTTCTGATAGTTTTTTTTTATATATATATAAAGAGTGATTTTTTTTTGTCTTTACAGAGTAGCCATCTGTACTTTCTTTCATTTTGTTGTTGTTCCTCTCCCTTTCCACCATTTTGATAAACCTGTCGAGTGAGATTGTTGGTTTCTTGGGTGTTGTTGCGCATGTTTGGGAACGTTTTCTACCTTCAACTCTTTCTCTCTCCCCCTCTCTCTCTTTCTCTATGCAATTAATACATATCGTCTTTATGCAATTAATGCATATCGTCTCTATCATAGAGTAAGTATTCCGGGTTCAACTCTCTCTAGGTCGATTTGGGGATATAGACTCTTTGCATATATGACATGTCATCTCTGTGCATTTAAAGACATCAAGAACAAAAATAGACATCTTCAGATTGTTGAAAGACTAGTGCCATCTATTGAATAGATATTGACCAATTGTCGATTATTTTTTCATTTTTTAATTACAGAATTTTGGAATATTTTTTGATGAGAAAAGCCAACCATGTATGCATTTCTGTAAGAAGGGTTTTTGGCTAATCGCAAGTTGCTGATCATTATTATTAATAGCTCCATCTATCCTAAGTTTGAAATCAATTTATCTTCTTTTAAATGAACTATCAGTCATATACTATTAAATACTAATTACAGCCTACTTACTATTAATGATAACAAGGCTTGTGACATGTCACATAGTGTAACTCGATTTGAATTTATGGTTTTGTTTTCCTCTTCACTCAGTATTCCAAATCGTGCAAATTTTTGTTGTTATATGTAAATCCATTATATCCTCCTCATTTCCACATTCCACATTCACCGTGCAATTTTAAAGCCTCCCCAAAATCTGTGATGAGCTGTACTGATTGGCGATTAACATAAAAAAAAAAAAAGAATCTTTTTTAACGTTCATTCATTACTTTTCAGTACTTTTGTCTGAAGATGGTAACAATGCTGTTACCGAAACGTCACACACTATTTATTTATTTGGATTTGGTCTTATTGTGTTTTTTAACGTTCTTTTGTAATTCTCTTGTAAATCTAAATATATAGTTTGTGATGTTTCGGTAATAGCATTATTAACCAAATGTCACACACTATTTATTTATTTTGGATTTGGTCTTATTACCTTTTAATGTTGTTACCAAAATGTTACCTCTGTAGACACTACACATTGGTCATGTTACCTTGTGTTGTGAGTTGATAGAAATAATGAGTAGATACTCTCTTTAATAAATAGGTATTATTTATTGAATATATACAGTAATTGAAGTTAAGTGAACATTATGGCTTCTAAGAGTATGATGAATTGCTTGTCCAACTAAATCTCTGTCCCATTGGGGTTCACTATAGAGGGGTTTTACTGTATATTGTTTCATCACCTTGTGATTATTCTCACCCTTCTAAATATCAAATTTGTTATCATATCAACAATGATTGGGTACGGATTTGGTTTATAGAAACATAAGGTAATTATAAGACCAAATCTCCAGATAAATAAAATAGTGTGTGACGTTTCAGTACAACTATTGATTTAGTACTTTTGTCTGATGATGGATTTGGTCTTATTACCTTGTGGGCTTTTTTTTTTTTTTACTATATAAATGAAGCATATAGATTTAATAATTTTTAATATATATTAATGATGAGATATATATAATTAAGTGTATGTGTGTATTTTACGCATATCTGCCCATCTATTTTTAAGGTTGGTTTGAAGTTTTTCCAGCAAAGATTTCAAGAGAGTTGTAAATTTCACCACATTTTAAAAAGCTATCTGGAGGAAATGTGGTAAAACATTGGCTTGTATGATGATTTTGGTGACATTGATTTTGTTCAAGAAATGTTGAAAACAGTTTTATTTCTTTGTAATTGAACATATCTTTGCTATAGTTTAAAATTATTAGAGCATCACTGGATTCTTGTTTAGATTTTATTTTTTTGTAATTACTTTTTTGGTTTTTGACATTCAAGGGGTTCACATTGTGCTCATTTAAGAGAAAAAAATCCATTTTTTTTTGTTGCTTTCTTTTTGTACATTTCTTTGCAGTTCCTTGATAACTTTTACTATATACATTTCCATTTTTAAAAATCTTTTAACAATTTTTTAAAATTTTGTTTAAATGGGACCATATGAGAAAAATTCTTCCTTTTTTTGTACGTGTTTTTTTTTTTTAATTCCAACATTTATATTATTATTTTTTTTTTTTCCAAATCATTTTTTAAAAAATTATTTGTATTTTATTGTAAATGTTATCTCTGTTTTGTTTGAATAGAAGTGTAGGATATAGTGACATTGGCAAAACACAACGAAAGTAAGATATTAAATCTTAGGAATTGAAACACCCCACATAGCTGGAATAATCAAAAATTGAATATCCAAAATATCAATATTATATAGCGGGATATCATTATGACAACCCAAACTTTGTTATAACTTCATTCTAAAGTACGAAAGCAATATGCTCTTGAATAACTATGATTATGATGAATATCATTAAAACAAAAAGATCTGTTAAACTGTTTCTTTATTTGCATATCACAAGCTTTCAAGCTTATCTGTCCCTTCATAAGATGTTGTGTTTGGATACTTGTTTAAAACCTTTTAAAGTTGTAATAAGAACATGTAACATCAATTTTTCTTCCCTTTGTCTTCTTAAGAATCACTCTTGAAATTCACCCTTCTCTCCTATGTAGAAAATCAAATATATATTTTTCATTTAATTTTTTTTTTCTTACCCGTTTCTCTTTGGAATCTCTCTGAATTGAACCATATTTGTATCTCCTATGTAGAAAAAAAATTTTTTTTTTTCTTCTTTCATTCACTTATTAACCTTACAAGGTAACAAGAGACCAAATACAGTAAAACTTTGTTCTAATAACTCACACACACACAAAAGCCTTTATTAAGACACACTGGTCTTATAGAGGATTCTCCCCGAGATTACAAGAGAGATAGGCCTGTGAAAGTGGGGAATATACAGAAGAAGAAAAAAGAAAGATTATGTAAGTATGATATATACATACACATACATATATACAACATAACAACAAAAGCCCTCATTAAGACCCAAAGTCTTACAAAAGACTCGACTGCAGGATCCAAGAAGCAAAGTAAGAAAGCGGTAAAGAAGTGAACAACAAAAACATTTTTTTTTTTTTAATAATATATATATATATATACATATATACATATTCACTAAAGTAACAGTAACGATGCCTTTTTGTTCTAATAACTCTTCTTTCTTTCAATCCCTTGTATCAATTTTGAGTAAAAATATCAAGCCTCCAGGGAAAAGTATCTTTTCAAAAAACCTTTTTATTCTCTAGCTTTCGGACACAAATGCCCTTTTACAGGAGAAAACATGGTATACCATCAGTACCATGTACAAAATCCATAATCAGACAAAAAGTACTGAATCAATAATTGTGCTGAAACATCACACACCATTTTATTTATCTGGAGATATGGTCTTATAATAGCCTTGTAAGTTTTGGCTCTGCATGATATATTGTCAGTAACACTGGCATCCTTAAACAAACGATCTAGTGAAGATGGTCACCTTTAAAAATACGCCCCTAAAGTAATAACTAATATTTAAATATGTTATTTTATAAATGACTGTTATACTTGGTCTTTTGTTATCTTGTATGATTCTTTTTTTATTATATATAACTCAAATTATAATCTCTATCTATATTTAAAATCTCTAATATATTTGTGTTTTTTTATTTGTTAAAATTTGCATAAAACTAAATTTTATGTTATTTTACCTCTCATAATGTTGGTTGTATCTTTCCTCCCTTCCCTCAATTACAGTGGAACCTCATTGTAGCAGCTTCTTTTATAACAGAAACTTGGTTATAACATCCTAATTCTAAACACAAGATAATAGGAACATAGGAACCAATTCCAAATAAATGAATATTTGGTCTTATTATATTGAATCCCAAATATCAATATTATATAGCGGGATATTGTTATGACAGCCCCAACTTTGTTATAACTTCATTCTAAAGTGTGAAAGCAATATGCTCTTGAAGAACTATGATAAATACCATTAAAACAAGATCTGTGAAAGTGTTTCTTTATTTGCATTACAAGCTTAATCTATAATCCAAATTGCTTTGGGAGAGGCCGCTGCTCATCATAAAACAGCTCGAGGAGCATGAACTCATGGAATTCGTGTAATCTTTACACAAGGGGATAAGAAACAATAACAACAACATAATCCAAATTGTGTGCTTTATCATCTTAATTCTAAAGTTTTCCCCCAGTTTTTTTTTTATAAAGTCCGTATTGTCTTATAACCAAAGGGTTATAACAACAAAATATGAAATCGTAAATCTAAAGTGAATTTGTTATAATGAGGTTTGACTGTTCGATAAAATTGTGTGTGGTTTTTTTCCCTTTATATATATATATATATATTTGCATATTGTTGTGTGTTTGCTCTTTCTTGGAAACAAATGCTCATGTATGATTGATGATATTGTCATAAATGCTGCCTGGCCGGCATTCATATTTCTTGAAATTAAAGATTTTTTTGTTTGACGAGGACTAAAGATTTTTTTGTCGAAGCGTCCAAGGTAATAAAAAAGATTTACTGGCCCGAAGTATCTTTAATTTCAAGGAAAATGATGATGTTGTGTGTGTTTTAATGAATAGTTAAGCCTATCATCATTTTTTTTTAACTTATCGTTATTATTATTATTATGTATTATCACTATTACTATTAATGATATTATTATTAGCATTTAATAGAAGATTCTACTACCACCTTTCTGCAGAGAATGTGTATACATATCTTTCTTTTTTTTCCTTCTCTTCCATCGCTGTGATATACTTCTTCCATCATTATGTGATAGAGATGATGAGTATCATCGTTCTCTCCCTCTCTTCCCCATAATCATCATTGTCATCATTTTTGTCTAGGTTGTGCGTGGTACAGAATATCTCTCTCTCTCTTTCTTTCATCTGTATTTTGTTTGCTGTTTTGTTTGTTTGTTTGTTTGCCATTATATATATAAAATAAATGATTGAAAAAAAAATTCTATAATTTTTTTTTTTTTAACCTTTTAGAATATATACAGTAAAACCTATCTTTAAGCTGATTATTATTTCTATATATTAAAAAAAAAAAGGCACCTATCTCTTTTGATAAATCCATTAAATTTATTTATGTATTTATAAAATACATTTAGGACAATGTATTTCTTTGATTCTTTTTTCTTTTCTGTTCAGAATGCTCGGATCTCAATGAATAAGCCACAATAATAGTTTGGAAAAATTTGAGCAAAAAAGCATACACAACTAAAATAAACAAAAAAAAATTGTGTTTAATAGGTTCGTTGGTGCTGCTTATACAGAGCAGTAAGGACAAGCACCAATTCTGTCCTCCCAAGGGAATAACAGTTTCTGATTTCTATCTACGGACAATGAATTTCCAGAATGGTTGAAAGTTTTCCCCACTATGTACTAAGTTTCAACCTGACTACATCATTATCTCATCTATTGATGAGCTCTACTCAGCACAGACACCTTCAAAAAACTCAAGTAATACAGGCTTGATACCCTGATATGATTGTTGAGTAGAGATGTGAAAGAAGAAGATTTTATTAAAAAGGAGAAGTGTATTTTTTTTTTACATGGTTTCCATTCTCCTGTATACTTTTTAAAAATATTATTCATTTGTTTAATATTCAGTAGGAGGTTGTTGTTTCTTATCCCCTTGTGTAAAGATTACACGAATTCCATGAGTTCATGTTCCTCAAGCTGATGTGTAGGGCTGCAGCTTCCATTGATCATGGCACAATGATCCAGGCACACTAGTAGATTCTTTACAGATGTCACTACCCAGGTTGTCCTACAAGACCTAAGTCTTCTTTATTTTATTTACAAGGCGAGTGGAGGTTCAATTTATAAGATAGGGTCTTCAGCTGATGCTGTCTGCAATGGAAGTCTCTTGGTAGCTGAATCATTACCATTGTGTAACTCCATCACCTATACAAAGAATGAGTTATCTAGGAATGCCATTTACACTCTGTAATTTAAGTAAAATAACTTTCCATGATATAACTGCTGATACTTATATAAGTTGTCTTTAGTATCAAGTTTGTGATCAAAATTGTCTCTTTTTGATAAGTTCCTGAATAAAGGATTTATAATGAACTCTATCTGTTCTTGATTTTTTTTAATCAAGAGTTTTACTTCTTCTTTCTTATCTCCACTCAATCCTATTAGAGTATTAAGCTTGTAGAGCTTGACTTTTGATGGTGTCTGCTGGGGATGAGTAGAGCTCATCAATGGATAAGTCAATACAGTCAATAATGTGATTACTTCTTCTATTAAATAAAATTGATCAGTTCTCTGACTAAATTTGATTGGGTTTTTAAAACTGCATTTATTCCAGTTAAATAATATTCAAGATCTTCCATGAACAACTTACCTAAGGAATGATCCATATTTTTTTTTTTGAGGTGACTACATCTTAATTGTAAGACCATGGTCCTGTTTCACCTATTCTGATTATATTCCAAGATTAAAAGCAGTTGCCTACTTCTACTCACCATGATTATCATGGCCTATACCACGTGTACTTGGGAAAAGCAAAAAATTCAAAGATTTCTCCTATTTTTTTTGCACTTATGTATCAATTATTTTTCATGTATATACCTTTTTATTATTTGACTTTTGGTAAGATTTAACTTCTTGCATACTACACTTTTCAATCTATTTTAACTTCAATTACTTAAATACCTGTATAAGATAGGTTTTACTGTGTTTATATATTTCTTTTATTTAAAGATTGTTTTGTTTAGAATTATATATAGAGAAAGATATATATTTTTTAGAGTATTTATATATATATTGGATGTAAACATCAACATTACCATAATTATATTATAAGATTATAAACTCAAAAGGAACTTCTATAAAACATGTTTATTTCGCTAGCTTTCAAACCACATTTATTTATTACCAGTTGCAAACAAGACGCGCTATATCCGATCTGGATAATTGCGCATGAAACTATCTACAATAATTCATATTGTAGTAGAGTAGGTAACAGAATTATCAAAAATAAAATAAACAATTAAGAAAAAGAACATTGAATAAACATATACATTAAACAAATAAACAACAACATAAGCAGATAGAAATAATCGTAAGGTAGTTATTTACAATATGTTAAACAATGATGGAAGTTGATGAAGTTATCTGTAATAATTAGTATTGCGGAGAGAGAAAGTTGATCAAGTTGAGCTATTTACAATGAGTTATGTTCTAAAGTAACTTATTAAATTTTTTTTTTTTTACATTGATATAAATCAAGTTGCATAGTGTAGTTCCTCAAGCTGCATGAAGCTGTCTATTTATAATAAAAAGTCTACAGAACCTATTAAATTTTGTATATATTTCCCTCTATTATAAACTATTTGACCCAGATAGGTTCTTTCCATCTTGCTCTGCTGTCTTAGGTTTGACACCAGTGGGCATGAGTTCAGAATGTGTTCTTTGACATCATTCTTCAACGGACGTAAAGACTATGTATATGATAAACATGTTCTATAGAAGAAGCTTCTTTTGAGTTTATAATCTTACAATATATATATACAGTGGAACCTCTTTATAACAGAAAAACTTGGTTATAACATTATAATTCTATGATGCACTAGCGCGCCATCTGTTATCAAAATTCGAAACTATTTTTAAAGGCGTAAGATTCTTTTTGATATTAAATAATTTCTACTGCCCTTACTGCAATGAAAAAAAAAAAAAATTTAATGAGAGGGCCTGGCTCATCAGTGGTGAACCCTCTCAGCGGTTTTGCCAGTTTTATCTACCAGTTTATGGTATCATAGAAACACAAGGTTATAAGACCAAATCTAAATAAATACATTTTTTTTGGTTTTATTAACTTTGTGTTTCTAATCTATAATATCTAAATTGTACCTAACCATCATCTAAGGTCTCAATGTTTCAAGTCCTACTTATGTTGTGTCATTTGTGGATATAACAAAAATTACAGAGTGAAAAAAAATAGTACAAATGTGATATTGTACTGGGATAAGGTGCATAAATTATGAAAAAAAGGCATCTCCTCATCGTTTAACTGAAAGCTACTGATGGCTTGCACCATCTATCGGAATAAATATCAACTATATTTGGCCAATTCTGGAATAATTAAAATCAACGAGAATAGTTTATATTTATTCTGATAGATGGCGCAAGCCATAAAGCAACTTTCAGTTGCACGATAAGGAGATGCCTTTTTCATAAAAATTACAGAGTTATAATGATTATTGAATCATATTTTCCAAGTGATGTTGTTATAGCGAGGTTCAATTGTAGCATTAATATATATATACAGTAGAACTACCTTTTTGTAAAGGATAACGCCTACAATCATTGATCAAAACTTAAGAAAGTTGTACCTTTTAACATGTATATCAGGATTCAGATAATAACTCTGAAAGATATTACAGTGACCTTTATTGAAGACACGAGATAACCAAGTGTGAATAAAATTGCCTTTCTCTTTCAACAACATAGATTACTAGCAATATCAAAGACTTTCAACTTTCTAAAGTTTTGTCCATGAGTGTAATTGCAGAGCCGAAGTGTTCTTTAGAGGAAATGGCCTTTTACCAGAGAATTTCTAATTGGTAAAAATAGTAATTTTGGTGATGACAACTATCCTTTGTAGAGAGTTTTCTCCTAGCAAGAGTGTCCTCTCATGGAGTATGTTCTACTGTACATATATATTTTTGAATTTTAATGTGTATATTTTTTCTTTTAAGTTATTATATATGCTTTTTAAAGTAACAAAATAAAGTAGAGAGAGGGATATGTATATATATTTATATGATAGTAAATATAAATACTAATATTGTGAAGGACTACCCTTGAGAAAGTGTAAATAGTTTTTAACACCTTTTATTATTAAATTTTTATTTACAGGCTGATGTGGGCTCTGTTTATTTACATATAACACCATATTAACAAACTGAAACTACAACTAATAAGGAACCATAGAGATAGTTTCCGTCATTCTTGGTACCAGGTAGAAAACCCCATAAAACGGACCCTCCAACTAAACAGAAGGGAATCGACACAGTTGGCCAGATGGAAATCTGGTCACCTGCGCCCTCTAGTCTATAAAGAGGGAGCCAAAAGCTTTCCCATGTGCACTAGGTGCAAAACCGAAGAGGCCACTCCCCAACATTTACTAAATTGCATCGGAAAGGACAAAAGATTCCTGTACAGAGAACCAAGAAGAGTACTTGAGCTTCTTTACGAGCACGACCTCCAAGATCTTGTCTAATTTAGACTAAAAGGATAAGTAAAAAAAACAAAACATATAACACATTTACACACCCTTCTTCTTTCTTATCTCCACACTGGATGAAGTAGAATGCCTTTGTCATTAAGACTGGGAGCACTACTCAGTGACAGGCCGACTTAGCTCTAAAAGAAATAATCGCCTCTGACATGAGGAACAGACTCCATGTACAGCCGCTCCTAACATGGAGTACAAACGCTGCTCATCCTGTATCCCTAGATTAGGAGCCCTTACAGGGTACTATCAGCCGGGCCAGCTGAACCCAGGTTTTTTAGTGAGCTTGTTACTGCTCCCCATCCTCCTTTTTCATCCGGGCTTGGGACTGGCAAGGGCGGAGTTACACACTCCCTGATACTTAGATGTAATAAACAGGACCTTTAGGAGAGGCCACTACTTATCATCAAACAGTTTGAGGAGCATGGACTTTTGGAATTTGTGCTATCTTTGCACAAGGGGATAAGAAACAACAACAACAATGATATTGTAGAAGCTGATTAAGTTGTATGCTGGATAATTTATAAATCTGAATAATTCATAGCAATGCCTCTCAGTCCCAATTTGCATATATTTGTTTGAGTTAGAAGGTGATGAATTATAATGGGATTTGCGTTATCTTTGCACAAGGGATTAGAAACAAACACTCTGATACTATAAATTGATCAATTTGTACACGCTGTAATTCATAGCAATTGCCTCTTAGTCCCAATTTGCATATATTTGTTTGAGTTAGAAGGTGATGAATTATAATGGAATTTGTGTCATCTTTGCATAAGGGGGTTAGAAACAAACACTCTGATACTGTATAAGTTGATCAATTTGTACACGCTGTAATTCATAGCAATGCCTCTCAGTCCCAATTTGCATATATTTGTTTGAGTTAGAAGATGATTCATTGAATATAATATTATTAAAAAGGGTGTATTTGGAGATTTTTGAAAAAATATTTAAAAAAAAATATATATATTTTTCAGAGGATTGTGCTTCCGCTCCATTTTTCTTTCGCACATTTCTTTCATACAAAAGTGAAATTGTTCTAGGATCAGGTGGTTAAGAAAAATGCATCTTCTGATTGTGCAAATAAAAGTTACTGATAACTTTCACCATTTGTCCTAAAAATCAATGATTAGTTTATATTTATTCCAATAGATGGCGCAAGCCATCAGCAACTTTTATTTGCACGATTAGGAGATGGTTGTTCTTAATATATTTTTTGCTTGTTACTTCTCTTTCAATTCTCATATTGTTTGTTAATTATAATTTTATTTTTCAGTTTCGAACCAATATGAGCTGACTTCTAGTGTATTCTATTGTTGACAAGGTACAATTTGAAGTTACAAACAAATCCAGATAAATATATTCTCAATTAGGCAAATGACCAAACTTCTCTTGGTTTTTATCTGAGCAGATATTTTCACAATAAAAAAACCTTTTTTTTTTAAATATTATAATTATCAATGATAAGGCACAATTTGGATTATAGATTATAAACACAAGGTAATAAGACCAAATCCAAATAAATAAATAGTGTGTGACGTTTCGGTAACAGCGTTGTTACCGAAACGTCACACACTATTTATTTGGATTTGGTCTTATTACTTTGTGTTTATTATAATTATCATTTTAGTTATGTGTCATGATAGATATTATCCTATTCACATTCTGATCCCAAAATATGTAAATTGGTCTATTATAGGTATATGCCGATATTCATTCTTAAATTCTTCTGATTTCAGGGTCATTACTTAAAAGATAGAATGAGGTCTTTATTTTGTTGAAGAACTTGGGGTCAAATCGTATTCAACACTTCCACCAGGATCAATATTTATTTACTCTAATACCTACACAAGCATATAGCAATGACCACAATTATGCAAATTTGGCCCCAACTACCCATTTCTTGGTTTATCAAGAAGCCTCTGGAACCATCCTTTTTGATCGTTGAAGTACAGCTTGCACCATATTGACTAGGGCAAACAGCCAAAAACACATACATGGTTGGTTTTTCTTTAATTATCAAGAAAGGGTAAGCACAAAGTAATAAGACCAAATCCAAATAAATAAATAGTGTTACCATCTTCAGACCATTCAGTACTTTTTTCTGAAGATGGTACCAATGCTGGTACCGAAACGTTCCACACTATTTATTTATTTAGGATTTGGTCTTATTACCTTGTGTTTATAATCCAAATTGTGCCTTATCATCAAGAAAGGGTGAAGTTTAAAAGAGTATCAAAATATGACGAATTAAATTATATAAACCCCTACATAAGATAAAAATATTGATGAGCCAAGCCCTCCCAATATATTTTTTCATCGCAGTAAGGACAGTAGAAGTTTGTTTTATGTATAAAAGAAACATTCGCGCTTTTAAATCCTTTTATTTTATATAAAAATATTGTTCTACAATATTAAGTCTGTCGATTTTAGCTTCTTGATTGAGAGAAATGTGTTTTCTTTTGTCATCTCTTCTTTCTTATCTCCACTCAATCATATTACACGCTTGTTCGGCGGTACATATACTAAAATTGGAACGATACAGAGAAGATTAGCATGGCACTCAATCATATTAGGGTGTCATGCTTGTAAACATGCTTGAGACTTTTGATGGTGTCTGTCGGTGATGAGTAGAGCACATCAATGGATGAGTCAATACAGTCAATAATGTGTCTTTTGTCATTAAGACTGAGAGCACTCCTCAGTAGCAAGCCGACTTGGCTCCAATAGTATTGATATATGACCTCCTTTGACATGAGGAACAGACGCCATGTACAGCTGCTCCTAACATGGAATACAGTTTCTGTTACAATCCCTGGATCAAGAGTTCTTACAGGGTGCTATCAACCGGGTAAGCTGAATCCAGGTGTTTTAGCGATTTTCTTACTGCTTCCTTTTTTATCTGGGGATTGGGGCCAGCAATGGCTAAGTTATAACTGAACGCTAAATTTGATTTGAGATTATATTTCTACCTGAACCACACTAAGGATGTTCGTACTGAAAAATTCTCCGCCTCACATGCCTATGATTGAAACAGGTCAAAATGTTACAAATTTCTTTCAGAGTAGTTGACCAATGAGAGCGTTTATATATTTGCATATTACCAGTTCGGCAGAAAAGCTGAGAACATCGTTAGAAAAGACAGGCAGTGGTTGTTATGCCTTTGCACCAAGACTACGTTATGTAATTAAAATAAGTAAGAAGGACGAATCCGTAACCAATTTAACTTTACATATTATTTATTATTAATATCAATTATACAAAACAAATCTTGGTATATATGTCTACATGAAAACAACAATAAAACATTATATACATACAAGTTCCTTTTCAAACTCAGTCTCATCTATAGTCATTGTTACTCTGTAATATTCCAACAGACTATACTCGTATATAACTAATGGTCATTTTTCTTGTTAATACCTTTATCGCTTTCACTTCCAACACCTGGAGCTGACCTGCCTCAAATGGAAACCAGTTATGTGGGATCAAACACATCCTGGTTTTCCAGCCTCATCGTGGTCCTTTGTTAAACTTGCCCCTGTCAAACGAAGAATACAGCAACCCCTATTCAGCTTCAATTTTCAATTCATGACGTTTCCTAAATTTTCGGAAGTATTTTTGGACTGTCAAATTGGAAAAAAAAAAAACTATAATGATTGTATTTCAATATCTCTCTCTCTCTCTCTTTGGCAATGCCTTCAATGCCTTCCTCTACTGAGGGTAGGCCACATGGTCTCTTCATTTCTCTCTCCTTCAAAATTGAATTTTTCACATTCGATAGTTTGCAGTTGTAGGGACGATATTGCCACGTGGAAAATTAGGGAAGACAAAAACTTCAGGAGGAGACAACAATTTATTTCAGGCAAGGACAAACTATGAATGGTAAACAAAAGATAATTCACAAGGGAAATTTACAGAGTAGCAAAATATAAACATAAAAATGACCACTCTGTTAATAAAAATAATAAAATCAATAAATACTTTGTTACAATAACGTGCAATATATATATATATATATATATATATATATATATATATAGGATTTGTTGTTGATATTTGTATTGAAAGAACAGACGAAACAACTTATTTCAGGATAACATATTTTTTTTTATTTAACACATATGTTCGTTGCGTTATTTAACAGGGATGTTTTTTCAAAGATAAATGATGTTTGCAAAATGGGATGTTTCAAACCTGCATCACACATCAACAACACATATGTAAGACAGATGATAAATGTAGGTATACTAGTATTTACCTAGGAATAAATAGAAGTACCAGGCCTTATCTTAATTCTTTTTTTTTTTTATCATAATCACTTCGTTAATTGTATAAAGTTTTCCAATATTAAAAAAAAAGTGTTGCATATTTCCCATCTTCGACAAATAGATATATGAAAATTCGAAACTATTATAGATGCGTAAGATTCTTTTTGAAATTAAACAATTTCTACTGCCCTTACTGCAATGGAAAAATTAATAGGAGGGCGTCTAAAATAGTTTCTAATTTTCATAACAGATGGCGCGCTAGTGCATCGTAATATAAATAGATATATATTAAAAATGGCATATCCTGACCAGGAGCACATGTGCTTTACAGAAGGCAGAGCGCCATCTGGTGGAACAGAAATCAACTAAACATTGATTTAGCCTGTTCCCTGATATTTGGCCAACCCAATTTCTTGATAAATCAAGAAAAGCCTTCCACGAACGCGTTTCGCGCTTTTGGCGCTCGTCAGCGTGGAGTAGGCTGAACCACTGCGACCAAAAAAGATTTTTTGGTCCCAGTGGCTTCCTGAAAAACCAAGAAATGGGCAGTGGTTCAGCCTACTCCACGCTGACGAGCGCGAAACGCGTTCGTGGATGGCTTTTCTTGATTTATCAAGAAATTGGGTTGGCCAAATATCAGGGAACAGGCTAAATCAATGTTTAGTTGATTTCTGTTCCACCAGATGGCGCTCTGCCTTCTGTAAAGCACATGTGCTCCTGGTCAGGATATGCCATTTTTAATATTGATTTCAACACCTGATCTTTTTATCTTTTATTTTTTTCTTTCGTTTTTTAAATAGATATATGTAGCAAAAGAAAACATTCAGACGCGAATGTTTCCATCACATATATATCAGGTTATATAGGAGTCGTGGTTACGCACAAAATGATGATAATGTATGGTTATTTAAAAAAGCCTATTGCATGATGTAATTGTGACAAAAAAAAATT
>CP092876.1:29140-72214 GCA_030710605.1 Cordylochernes scorpioides | reverse complement strand
AGGAATTTTCAATTTTTTTTTTCTTCCGGTCTAAGGGCCAAAGAAAGTTTAGAAACAATGATCATTTTAAAATACACTCATGGACTAAAACTTAAGGAAGTTGTATCATTTAGAATTTATTCCAGGATTCAGACAATAACTCTGAAAGATATTACAGTGGCCTTTTATTAAAGACACACAAGATAACTAAGCGTGAACAAAATTGCTTCTGTTTTCTTAAAAAAAAAAAATAGATGACCGGTGACATCAAAAACTTTCGACTTCCTTAAGTTTTATCTATGAGTGTATAAATATAATTCATTATATTTGGTTCATATATTTTGATAATTCTGACTGCATTCCTTTTTTACCAACTCATCTAACCAATTTTCTTTAGATAGTCGTTATCTTGTATTTATTATCATTATTGATAAAGCACAATTTGGATTATAGATTATAGATACAAGAAAATAAGAACTAATCCAAATAATTTAATAGTGTGTGACGTTTCAGTAACAACATTGTTACCATCATCAGACAAAAGAATATATGGGATTATTCCCATATGGTAACAATGCTGTTACGTCACACGCTATTAAATTATTTGGATTAGGTCTTATTTTCTTGTATCTATTATCATTTATTATTATTTGGCTGTGTGTATGTGCAATAATTAATATTTAAAAAATAATTCCTTCGCCAGGAATCGAACCCGGGTCTCCTGGGTGAGTGCTAGGTATAACCGAAATAGCTCAGTTGGAAGAGACTGAAGATCTAAAGGTCCCTAGTTCGATCTTAGGTATCTTCATCTTTTTTAATTCCCAAGCGGTTTAGTTGATAGTATACCTGTGGCTCTCACCAAGGAGACCCGTGTTCGATTCCTGGCGAAGGAATTTAAAAATAATATTATGTTTTTTTTTATGTTGTTGTTATGTTTATCATATTTTTTTTATATAGTCATATTTAAAAAAATTATATTTATAAAAAATTGGTTTTATATATAAATATAGTATAACACCTCTTTTAATTCATCCAACTTCAATGCTTACTTTTATTCAAGTTTTTATTTTTCCGAATTTTAATCAGTCTAGGTTACTTTTAATTCACAGACTCTTATTCCACGCAGACCTTTTTCATTCAATCCAAAATTCTGATCCCATGGGGTATTGAATTAAAAGAAGTTGGACCGTGTATATATATAATTTTTTTTGATAAGGCACAATTTGGATTATAGATTATAAACACAAGGTAATAAGACACCACATATTATTGACTGTATTGACTCATCCATTGATGAGCTCTACTCTTCCCCGGCAGACACCATCAAAAGTCTCAAGCTTTACAAGCTTGATACCTTAATATGATTGAGTGGAGATGAGAAAGAAGAAGAAGACACCAAATCTCCAAATAAATAAATAGTATGTGACGTTTTCAATAATAGCTTTGTTATCATCTTCAGACAAGTATTTAATGTGAAAACGATGCTGTGATATATTTTCTCATTCAGTACTTTTGTCTGAAGATGGTAATAACACGATATGGCACAATTTGGATTATAGATTATAAACACAAGGTAATAAGACCAAATCCAAATAAATAAATAGTGTGTGACGTTTCGGTAACAACGCTGTTACCGAAACGTCACACACTATTTATTTGGATTTGGTCTTATTATCTTGTAATGGTAATAACACTTTTACTGAAACATCACACATTATTTATTTGAATTTGGTGTCGTCTTATTACCTTGTGTATATATATCTTTTTTGTTTATTTTAATGTTCTTCTTTTTTCTTTTTAAGATGATAGCATATTGAATTTATGATGGTAAAGGAGAACAAATTCCTGACTGTCCCCACCCCCCATTTTTTTCTTTTTTCTCTTCCATACCTCTCTCACTTCAACCATTTAAAGATGATCTGTGAATCCTAAGCTTCCACAATTGAACAAATGTAAAAATGCTTCTGTTCTTCTGTCATTAAAACTGGGAGCACTCCTCAGTAGCAGACCACTGACTTACCTCCTATATATAAAATATCCATCTTCGACACGAGGAACAAACGCCATATCTGCATTTCTCTCTCTCTTTAATTAATAAATCGATTAAGATATTTTTAGATGCATTTTTTCCTGACTACTCAAAAAGAGCATTTAAAGATAGAAGAGTGCTATCTATAGAAATAAATATCAACTATACATTTATTTATTTTTTCTTAACAAATAAAAAAAAAGGCTATTTGACCAATATACTGAGGAATAAAATTGAATGTTTAGTTGATATATATTCAGATGGATGGCGCTCTGCTATCTTTAAACACTCATTTGAGCCTTCAGTAAATGTCTTTTTCTTTTCCTTTTTCATTATCGTTAAATGACAGATTTTTTATTCTCATCTAGAGTAAGTCTTTATTGTTTTCATACTTAAAGTTTTGTGTTTCTTTTTACAAAATAATTGGTTCAATCCAAGTTCTCTTTTTTTTTTCTTTTTCTCTTCTTTGATGGATGAGTGAGTTTTTTTTTTTCCTTTGGTTTATATATGAATAGGACATTGAAAGCTGCACCCTATACCCCATTTAATGAGATCATGAACTCATGGAATTTGTGTAATCTTTACACAAGGGGATAAGAAACAACAATATGAATAGGATATGATCTTGTCAAGACTTTCTTCTCCCCTTATAACACCCTGTGTTTTTATATATGGAAGTAAGGATTTTTATATAAAACAATAACAAAAAGCCTTTATTTAGGGTCACTGACCCTATACAGGATTCACCAGAGGTATGCATAAGAACAAAGCAGTGAGACAAAGGAGGATTTTTATATAAATTTAAGGTTTTCTGTTGTTGTTATAGGGAAAAAAAAGTTGAGTTTTGTAATTATGAGAATCAAAATAGCCACTTTAAATCCATAAAGAAAAACGACCTCTCTCATTAAAAAATAATACACCTAAACTATATTATAAAAAAAATCTAATATAAAAGTAAGTATGATGCACTAGCGCGCCATCTGTTATCAATATTCGAAACTATTTTAAACGTGCAAGATTCTTTTTTTTTTGTTTAATTTCAAAAAGAATCTTACCCGTTTAAAATAGTTTCAAATATATTGATAAAAGTAAGGATGAAATTGTACTTGGGATAAGGTTGATAAATTGAGTGAAAGACGTCTGATCATTTAACTGAAAATTTCTGATGGTTTGTGCCATTTGTTGGAATAAATTTCAATTAATCATTGATTTTTTTAATATTGTCGCGGACATAAATAAAGTCTCCCTTTCCACCATTTTGATAAACCTGTCGAGTGAGATTGTTTGTTTCTTGGGTGTTGTTGCGCATGTTTGGGAACGTTTTCTACCTTCAACTCTTTCTCTCTCCCCCTCTCTCTCTTTCTCTATGCAATTAATACATATCGTCTTTTTATGCAATTAATGCATATCGTCTCTATCATAGAGTAAGTATTCCGAGTCCTTTATAATAAATAAAGCAAGGGCAAGTTTGTGGATAATTAATTTATTATAAGGGGTATTTATAGGGAAAGAGAGAGAAAGTACAACTTACCCCAAGTTAAAGATAATCCTAATGAGCGACGTCAGCCACCGTCCTGTTTTCCTTATTTACATATCAGCTTCCGAGAACCCCTCACACCTGTGGTCCCCTTCCCCCCGGGGGTCCAGGGATGATTGACAGGTGTCCTATCTGGATGGAGCTACTTGACTACTTGACAATATTATATTCCAGTATAATTTTAAAATGGAATTATTTAAAAAAAAATCAACGATAATGTGATATTTATTCTGATAGATGGCACAAGCTATCAGCAACTTGTAGTTATATAATCAGGAGTCTCCGAACCTAAACTATGCTTCATCTATTTGACAGTATCTGCAATCTGCAATTATGATATTGAAATGGTGGTCAATTGATGTTACATAGTTACATATGTCTATTTTAGACAGTAGCTTTCTCTCCATTATTTATTTTCTTTCTTCTCTCTTTTTTAAATTTTTTTTTTCTAAGAATCATTTCCTCCCAGGCAAGATAGTGATCTCTGCAATTCCAGCATGCATTGCTTAAAAATTATGAGCAAAGTTTTTTGTAGATGAAGTCTTTTTAGATTTTGATGATAATGCTATAGGGAAAAAAAAACCTCCGTCTCAATAAGTGATTGTCATCTGATGGGTAAATACCTCTTCCTGAGAGGGCCATCTTGGTAAATATCAAAAATGACTTTCTGTTCTCTAACATCCGATGAGAGACCTCCTCTAAGAGTGACCTATGGAGATCCATGTTTTTGTGGCTGCCTCTCATCCAAAGTTTTCTGTTTCTTTATATATTATAGCTCTTACCTTATTTTATTACCTTTCAAATATATAAGAAAATTGCAATATACTTTTATAAAAATATCTAAAAACCTTATGCTATAATTTAAGAAAAAGGCATCTCCTTATCGTGCAACTTAAAGTTGCTGATGGCTTGCGCCATCTATCGGAATAAATATAAACTATTCTCGTTGATTTTTAATTATTCCAGAATTGGCCAAATACCCATTCTTGATTAATCAAGAAAAGCTAACCACGGACGTGTTTCGGGCTGATTAATCAAGATTGGGTATTTGGCCAATTCTGGAATAATTAAAAATCAACGAGAATAGTTGATATTTATTCCGATAGATGGCGCAAGCCATCAGCAACTTTCAGTTGCACGATAAGGAGATGTCTTTCTCTTAATTTATGCACCTTATCCCAGTACAATATCACATTTGTACTATTTTTTCACACTTATGCAATAAGTTTCTGTATTATAAAATATTGCAAGCTTTCGAGTTCTCTCTTTTACGAGCAATATTAATACCTTTGTATTAAAAAAATAAAATAAACCAGTAGGTTGCGAGACTTCAAGTTCTCAATGGCAATCTCTATTCATAATTGTTATGTAATTAAAGTAAGTAAGAAGGATGTAACCAATTCAACTTTACATATTATTTATTATTAATAGCAATTATATAAATCTTGGTATATATGTTTCTACATGAAAACAACAAAAACGATGATTATCATATACATACAAGTTCCTTTTCAAATTCAGTCTCATCTATAGCCATTGTTACTCTGTATTTATATTCCAACAATAATAGCCTCTAGTCAAAACTCTTGACTGTAAAACCTTTTTATACTCTTTCCTCTCAATTTGAAATTTGCTCTTTTTCTGATAGTTTTTTTTTTAATATAAAGTGATTTTTTTTTTGGTCTTTATACAGAGTAACCGTCTGTGCTTTCTTTCATTTTGTTGTTGTTCCTCTCCCTTTCCACCATTTTGATAAACCTGTCGAGTGAGATTGTTTGTTTCTTGGGTGTTGTTGCGCATGTTTGTGAACGTTTTCTACCTTCAACTCTTTCTCTCTCCCTCCCTCTCTCTCTCTCTCTCTATGCAAATTAATACATATCGTCTTTATGCAATTAATGCATATCGTCTCTATTATAGAGTAAGTATTCTGGGTTCAACTCTCTTTAGGTCAATTTTAAGATATAGACTCTCTGACATGTCATCTCTGTGCATTTAAAGACATCATTAAGAACAAAAATAGACATCTTCAGATTGTTGAAGGCTAGTGCCATCTATTGAATAGATATTGACCAATTGTCGATTATTTTTTCATTTTTTAATTACAGAATTTTGGAATATTTTTTGATGAGAAAAGCCAACCATGTATGCATTTCTGTAAGAAGGGTTTTTGGCTAATCGCAAGTTGCCGATCAATATTATTAATAGCTCCATCTACCCTAAGTTTGAAATCAATTTATACCTTCTTTTAAATGAACTATCAGTCATATACTATTAAATACTAATTACAGCCTACTTTACTATTAATGATAACAAGGCTTGTAACATGTTACAGAGTGTAACTCTATTTGAATTTATGGTTTTGTTTTCCTCTTCACTCAGTATTCCAAATCGTGCAAATTTTTGTTGTTATAAGTAAATCCATTTTATCCTCCTCATTTCCACATTCCACATTCACGTGCAATTTTAAAGCCTCCCCAAAATCTGTGATGAGCTGTACTGATTGGCGATTAGCATTTAAAAAAAAAAAAAAAGAATCTTTTTTAACGTTCATTCATTACTTTCAGTACTTTTGTCTGAAGATGGTAACAATGCTGTTACCTAAACATCACACACTATTTATTTATTTGGATTTGGTCTTATTACCTTGTGTTTTTTAACGTTCTTTTGTAATTCTCTTGTAAATCTAAATATATAGTGTATGATGTATCGGTAATAGCATTATTAACCAAATGTCACACACTATTTATTTATTTTGGATTTGGTCTTATTACCTTTTAATGTTGTTACCAAAATGTTACCTCTGTAGACACTACACATTGGTCATGTTACCTTGTGTTGTGAGTTGATAGAAATAATGAGTAGATACTCTCTTTAATAAATAGGTATTATTTATTGAATATATACAGTAATTGAAGTTAAGTGAACATTATGGCTTCTAAGAGTATGATGAATTGCTTGTCCAACTAAATCTCTGTCCCATTGGGGTTCACTATAGAGGGGTTTTACTGTATATTGTTTCATCACCTTGTGATTATTCTCACCCTTCTAAATATCAAATTTGTTATCATATCAACAATGATTGGGTACGGATTTGGTTTATAGAAACATAAGGTAATTATAAGACCAAATCTCCAGATAAATAAAATAGTGTGTGACGTTTCAGTACAACTATTGATTTAGTACTTTTGTCTGATGATGGATTTGGTCTTATTACCTTGTGGGCTTTTTTTTTTTTTACTATATAAATGAAGCATATAGATTAATAATTTTTAATATATATTAATGATGAGATATATATAATTAAGTGTATGTGTGTATTTTACGCATATCTGCCCATCTATTTTTAAGGTTGGTTTGAAGTTTTTCCAGCAAAGATTTCAAGAGAGTTGTAAATTTCACCACATTTTAAAAAGCTGTCTGGAAGAAATGTGGTAAAACATAGGCTTGTATGATGATTTTGGTGACATTGATTTTGTTCAAGAAATGTTGAAAACAGTTTTATTTCTTTGTAATTGAACATATCTTTGTTATAGTTTAAAATTGTTAGAGCATCACTGGATTCTTGTTTAGATTTTATTTTTTATAATTACTTTTTTAGTTTTTTCCATTAAGGGGTCCGCATTGTGCTCATTTAAGAGAAAAAAGAAATCCCTCCAATTTTTTTGTTGCTTTCTTTTTTTACATTTCTTTGCAGTTTCTTGATAACTTTTACTTTATACATTTCCATTTTAAAAAATCTTTTAACAAATTTTTTATTTAGTTTAAATGGGACCATATAAGAAAAATTCTTCCTTATTTTGTTCGTGTTTTATTTTTTCTTTAAATTCCAACATTTATATTACTTTTTTTTTTTTTTTTTTTTTCAAATCATTTTTTTTGTATTTTATTGTAAATGTTATCTCTGTTGTGTTTGAATAGAAGTGTAGGATATAGTGACATTGGCAAACACAACGAAAGTAAGATATTAAATCTTAGGAATTGAAACACACCCCACATAGCTGGAATAATCAAAAATTGAATATCCAAAATATCAATATAATATAGCGGGATATCATTATGACAGCCCCAACTTTGTTATAACTTCATTCTAAAGTGCGAAAGCAATATGCTCTTGAAGAAATAAGATAATAATGAATATCATTAAAACAAGAAGATCTGTGAAACTGTTTCTTTATTTGCATATCACAAGCTTTCAAGCTTATCTGTTCCTTCATCAGGTGTTGTGTTTGGATACTTGTTTAAAACCTTTTAAAATTGTAATAAGAACATGTGACATCAATTTTTCTTCCCTTTGTCCTTTTAA
This sequence comes from Cordylochernes scorpioides, assembly GCA_030710605.1. Taxonomy (NCBI): domain Eukaryota; kingdom Metazoa; phylum Arthropoda; class Arachnida; order Pseudoscorpiones; family Chernetidae; genus Cordylochernes; species Cordylochernes scorpioides. Next base: position 64,366 of record CP092876.1, on the reverse strand, counting down.
GAATCTCTTGAAATTCACCCTTCTCCTATGTAGAAAATCAAATATCTTTTTCATTAAATTTTTTTTTTACCCGTTTCTCTTTGGAATCTCTCTGAATTGAACCACATTTTTGTCTCCTGTGTAGAAAAAAAAAGATGTTTTTCTTTATTTCATTTATTAACCTTACAAGGTAACAAGAGGCCAAATATAGTAGAACTTTGTTCTATAATAACTGTTCTTTCTTTAAATCCCTTGTATCAATATAGAGTAAAAAATATCAGGCCTCCAGGAGAAAAAGTATCTTTTCAAAAACCTTTTTATTCTCTAGCTTTCGGGCGTTAATGCCCTTCTACTGGAGAAAATATAGTATACCATCATTATACCATGTTCAACTGTAAGTTTTGGCTCTACGTGATATATTGTCAGTAACACCGGCATCCTTAAACAAAAGATCTAGTGAAGATGGTCACCTTTAAAAAAAACCCTCTAAAGTGATTACAAATAGTTGTTGTTGTCGTGTCCAATGAAGGGCCTCAGACGTTCCCATACATCTCTATCACAGCAGCAGCAATGTCCACTAATTAGAAAATGGGTGCCGTTGCCACGTTAGTCACCTTGGAAACTGAACCAGAATTTGGTTGAATTTTCCAAGGGTCCAAGAAGGACCACAGGGAGGTGTGGTCAGACTTCTCCCTCTATTACAAATATTTGATAATGTTATTTGATAAATGACTGTTATACTTGGTCTTTTGTTATCTTGTGTGGTTCTTTTTTTTTTTAATATATAACTCAAATTATACCATATCTTTTTAAAATCTCTAATATATTTGTGTTTTTTACTTTGTTAAAATTCGCCCTAAATTTAACGTTATTTTACCCCTCATAATGTTGGTTGTATCTTTCCTCCCTTCCCTCAATTACAGTGGAACCTCATTGTAGCAGCTTCTTTTATAACAGAAACTTGGTTATAGCATCTTAATTCTAAACACAAGGTAATAGGAACCAATTCCAAATAAATGAATATTTGGTCTTATTAAATTGAATCCCAAATATCAATATTATATAGCGGGATATTGTTATGACAGCCCCAACTTTGTTATAACTTCATTCTAAAGTGTGAAAGCAATATGCTCTTGAAGAACTATGATATTGATAAAACAAGATCTGTGAAAGTGTTTCTTTATTTGCATCACAAGCTTAATCTATAATCCAAATTGCTTTGGGAGAGGCCGCTGCTCATCATAAAATAGCTCGAGGAGCATGAACTCATGGAATTCGTGTAATCTTTACACAAGGGGATAAGAAACAATAACAACAACATAATCCAAATTGTGTGCTTTATCATCTTAATTCTAAAGTTTTCCTCCAGTTTTTTTTTTTCAAGTCCCTATTGTCTTATAGCCAAAGGGTTATAACAACAAAATATGAAATCGTAAATCTAAAGTGAATTTGTTATAATGAGGTTTGACTGTTCGATAAAATTGTGTGCGGTTTTTTCCCCCTTTATATATATATATATATATATTTGCATATTGTTGTGTGTGTTTGCTCTTTCTAGGAAACAAATGCTCATGTATGATTGATGATGTTGTTCGTAAAGATAGAGGCTGCCTGGCCAGCATTCATATTTCTTGAAATTAAAGATTTTTTTGTTTGCTCCTGATGAGGACAAAAGATTTTTTTGTCGAAACGTCCAAGGTAATAAAAAAGATTTACTGGGCCGAAGTATCTTTAATTTCAAGAAAAATGATGATGATGTTGTGTGTTTTAATGAATAGTTAAGCCTATCATCATTTTTTTTAAAAAACTTATCGTTATTATTATTATCATGTATTATCACTATTACTATCAATGATATTATTATTAGCATTTAATAGAAAATTCTACTACCACCTTTCTGCAGAGAATGTGTATACATATCTTTGTTTTTTTTCCTTCTCTTCCATCGCTGTGATATACTTCTTCCATCATTATGTGATAGAGATGATGAGTTTCATCATTCTCTCCCTCTTCCCCATAATCATCATTATCATCATTTTTGTCTAGGTTGTGCGTGGTACAGAATATCTCTCTCTCTTTCTTTCATCTATATTTTGTTTGCTGTTTTGTTTGTTTGTTTGCCATTATATATAAAATAAATGATTGAAAAAAAAATCTATAAATTATTATTATTTTTTTTTTTTTCCTTTTAGAATATATACAGTAAAACCTATCTTTAAACTGATTTTTATTTCTATATATTAAAAAAAAAGGCACCTATCTCTTTTTGATAAATCCATTAAATTTATTTATGTATTTATAAAATACATTTAGGACAATGTATTTATTTGATTTTTTTTTTCTTTTCTGTTCAGAATGCTTGGATCTCAATGAATAAGCCACAATAATAGTTTGGCAAAATTTGAGCAAAAAAAGCATACACAAAGAAAATAAATTTAAAAAAAAATAGTGTTTAATAGGTTCGTTGGTGCTGCTTATACAGTGCAGTAAGGACAAGCACCAATTCTGTCCTCCCAAGGGAACAACAGTTTCCGATTTCTATCTACGGACAATGACTTTCCAGAATGGTTGCAAGGTTTCCCCACTATGTACTAAGTGAAATTCTCAACCTGACTACATCATTATCTCATCTATTGATGAGCTCTACTCAGCACAGACACCTTCAAAAAACTCAAGTAATACAGGCTTGATACCCTGATATGATTGTTGAGTAGAGATGTGAAAGAACAATATTTTATTAAAAAGGAGAAGTGTATATATTTTTTTACATGATTTCCATTCTCCTGCATACTTTTACAATATATTATTCATTTGTTTAATATTCAGTAGAGGTTGTTGTTGTTGTTTATTATTACCTTGTGTAAAGATTATGCAAATTACATGAGTTCATGTTCCTCGAGCTGATATGTAGAGGTGCAGCTTTCATTGATCATGGCACCATGATCCAGGCACACTAGTAGATTCTTTACAGATGTCACTACCCAGGTTGTCCTACAAGACCTACGTCATCTTTATTTAATTTAATAGGCAAGTAGAGGTCCAATTTATAAGATAGGGTCTTCAGCTGATACTGTCTGCAATGGAAGTCTCTTGGTAGCTGAATCATTACCATTGTGTAACTCCATCACCTATACAAAGAATAAGTCATCTAGAAATGCCATTTTCACTCTGTAATTTAATTAAGACAGCTCTCCATGCTGTGAGTGTTGATACTTATATTAAGTGTCCTTAGTATCCGGTTTGTGATCAAAATTGTCTCTTTTTGATAAGTTTCTGAATAAAGGATTTATAATGAACTCTGTTCTTGATTTTTTTAAATCAAGAGTTTTACTTCTTATTTCTCTGGAAGACTCTTAGAAGACTTCTTCTTTCTTATCTCCACTCAATCCTATTTGGGTATCAAGCTTGTAGAGCTTGTTGATGGTGTCTGCTGGGGATGAGTCTCTTCTTCTTTCTTATCTCCACTCACTCCTATTAGGGTATTAAGCTTGTAGAGCTTGACTTTTGATGGTGTCTGTGCTGGGGATGAGTCTCTTCTTTCTTATCTCCACTCAATCCTATTAGGGTATTAAGCTTGTAGAGCTTGAGATGGTGTCTGTGCTGGGGATGAGTAGACCTCATCAATGAATGATTCAATACAGTCAATGATGTGGTTACTTCTTCTCTTAAATGAAATTGTTCAGTTCTCTGACTAAATTTGATTGGGTTTTAAAACTGCATTTATCCCAGTTAAATAATATTCAAGATCTTCCATGAACAACTAACCTAAGGAATGATCCATATTTATTATTTTTGAGGTGACTACATCTTAATTGTAAGACCATGGTCCTGTATCACCTATTCTGATTATATTCCAAGATTAAAAGAGGTCGCCTACTTCTACTCACCATGATTATCATGGCCTGTACCACATGTGTACTTGGGAAAAGCAAAAAATTCAAAGATTTCTCCTTATTATTTTTGCACCTATGTATCAATTATTTTCCATGTATATACCTCTTTATTATTTGACTTTTGGTAAGATTTAACTTCTTGCATACTACACTTTCCAATCTATTTTAACTTCAATTACTTAAATACCTGTATAAGATAGGTTTTACTGTATTTATATATTTCTTTTATTTAAAGATTGTTTTGTTTAGAATTATATATAGAGAAAGATATATATTTTTTGAGTATTTATATATATATTGGATGTAAACATTAACATTACCATAACTATATTATAAGATTATACACTCAAAAGGAACTTCTATAAAACATGTTTATTTCGCTAGCTTTCAAACCACATTTATTTATTACCAGTTTCAAACAAGACACGCTATATCCGATCTGGATAATTGCGTGTGAAACTATTTACAATAATTGTAGTAGAGTAGGTAACAGAATTATCAAAAAGAAAATAATTAAGAAAAAAGAGCATTGAATAAACATATACATTAAACAAATAAGCAACAACATAAGCAGATAGAAGAAATCGCAAGGTAGTTATTTACAGTATGTTAAGCAATGATGGAAGTTGATTTAATGAAGGTATCTGTAATAATTAGTATCGTGGAGAGAGAAAGTAGATCAAGTTGAGCTATTTACAATGAGTTATATTCTAAGTAACTTATTAATTTTTTACATTGATGTAAATCAAGTTGCATAGTAATGTAGTTCCTCGAGCTGCATGAAGCTGCCTATTTATAATAAAATGTCTACAGAACCTATTAAATTTTGTATATCTTTCCCTATTATAAACTATTTGACCCAGATAGGTTCTTTCCATCTTGCTCTGCTGTCTTAGGTTTGACACCAGTGGGCATGAGTTCAGAATGTGTTCTTTGACATCGTTCTTCAACGGATGTAACGACTATGTATATGATAAACATGTTCTATAGAAGAAGCTCTTTTTGAGTTTATAATCTTACAATATATATACAGTGGAACCTCTTTATAACAGAACAACTTGGTTATATAACATTATAATTCTATGATGCACTAGCGCGCCATCTGTTATCAAAATTCAAAACTATTTTTAAAGGCGTAAGATTCTTTTTGAGATTAAACAATTTCTACTGCCCTTACTGCAATGAAAAAAAATAATGAGAGGGCCTGGCTCATCAGTGGTGAACCCTCTCAGCGGTTTCGCCAGTTTTATCTACCAGTCTATGATATCATAGAAACACAAGGTTATAAGACCAAATCTAAATAAATACATTTTTTTTGGTTTTATTAACTTTGTGTTTCTAATCTATATAATTTCTAAATTGTACCTAAACATCATCTAAGGTCTCAATGTTTTAAGTCCCACATATGTTGTGTCAATTGTGGATATAACAAAAAAATTACAGAGTGAAAAAAATAGTACAAATGTGATATTGTACTGGGATAAGGTGCATAAATTATGAAAAAGGCATCTCCTTATCGTGCAACTGAAAGTTACTGATGGCTTGCACCATCTATCGGAATAAATATCAACTATATTTGGCCAATTCTGGAATAATTAAAATCAACGAGAATAGTTGATATTTATTCCGATAGATGGCCCAAGCCATCAGCAACTTTCAGTTGCACGATAAGGAGATGCCTTTTTCATAAAAATTACAGAGTTATAATGATTATTGAATCATATTTTCCAAGTGATGTTATTATAGCGAGGTTCAATTGTAGCATTAATATATATATACAGTAGAACTACCTTTCTGTAAAAGACATTACCTACAATCATTGATCAAAACTTAAGAAAGTTATACCTTTTAGCATGTATATCAGAATTCAGACAATAACTCTGAAAGATTATACAGTGACCTTTATTGAAGACAACAAGATAACCAAGTGTGAATAAAATTGCCTTTCTCTTTCAACAAAATAGTCAACCAGCAATATCAAAGACTTTCAACTTCCTTTAGTTTTGTCCATGAGTGTAATTGCAGAGCTGAAGTGTTCTTTAGAGGAAATGGCTTTTTACCAGAGAATTGCTAATTGGTAAAAATAGTAATTTTGGTGATGAAAACTTTCCTTTGTAGAGAGTTTTCTCCTAGCAAGAGTGTCCTCTCATGAAGTATGTTCTACTGTATATATATATATATATGAATTTATATATTTATGTATATTTTTTTTCTTTTAAGTTATTATATATGCTTTTTAAAGTAACAAAATAAAGTAGAGAGAGGGATATGTATATATATTTATATGATAGTAAATATAAATACTAATATTGTGAAGGACTACCCTTAAGAAAGTGTAAATAGTTTTTAACACCTTTTATTATTAAATTTTTATTTACAGGCTGATGTGGATTCTGTTTATTTACATATAACACCATATTAACAAACTGAAACTACAACTAATAAGGAGCCATAGAGATAGTTTCCATCATTCTTGGTACCAAATAGAAAACCCCAAAAAACAGACCCTCCAACTAAACAGAAGTGAATCGACACAGTTGGCCAGATGGAAATCTGGTCACCTGCGCCCTCTAGTCTATAAAGAGGGAGCCAAAAGCTTCCTTATGTGCACTAGGTGCAAAACCGAAGAGGCCACTCCCCAACATTTACTAAATTGCATTGGAAAGGACAAAAGATCCCTGTACAGAGAACCAAGAAGAGTACTTGAGCTTCTTTACGAGCACGACCTCCAAGATCTTGTCTAATTTAGACTAAAAGGATAAGTAAAAAAAAAAACATATAACACATTTACACACTTCCTTCTTCTTTCTTATCTCCACACTGGGTGAAGTAGAATGCCTTTGTCATTAAGACTGGGAGCACTACTCAGTGGCAGGCCAACTTAGCTCCAAAAGAAATGACCGCCTCTGACATGAGGAACAGACGCCATGTGCAGCCGCTCCTAACATGGATACAAACGCTGCTCATCCTGTATCCCTAGATTAGGAGCCCTTAAAGAGTACTATCAGCCGGGCCAGCTGAACCCAGGTTTTTTAGTGAGCTTGTTACTGCTCCCCATCCTCCTTTTTCATCCGGGCTTGGGACCGGCAAAGGTGGAGTTACACACTCCCTGATACTTAGATGTAATAAACAGGACCTTTAGGAAAGGCCGCTGCTTATCATCAAACAATTTGAGGAGCATGGACTTATAGAATTTGTATTAATTTTACACAAGGGGATAAGAAACAACAACAACACAATGATATTGTAGAAGCTGATTAAGTTGTATGCTGGATAATTTATAAATCTGAATAATTCATAGCAATGCCTCTCAGTCCCAATTTGCATATATTTGTTTGAGTTAGAAGGTGATGAATTATAATGGAATTTGTGTTATCTTTGCATAATGGGGTTAGAAACAAACACTCTGATACTGCATAAGTTGATCAATTTGTACACGCTGTAATTCATAGCAATGCCTCTCAGTCCCAATTTGCATATATTTGAGTTAGAAGATGATTCATTGAATATAATCTTTTTAAAAAGGGTGTATTTGGAGATTTTTGAAAAAATATTTTAAAAAATATATATATATTTTCAGAGGATTGTGCTTCCGCTCCATTTTTCTTTCGCACATATTCATTTCTAATATAATAATATATTTATTTGAAAAAAAAAAAAATTGTACTGGGATTAGGTGGTTAAATTAAGAAAAATGCATCTTCTGATTGTGCAAATAAAAGTTGCTGATAACTTGCACCATCTGTCCTAAAAAATCAACAATTGGTTTATATTTATTCCGACAGATGGCGCAAGCCACCAGCAACTTATTTGCACGATTAGGAGATGGTTGTTCTTAATATATTTGCTTATTACTTCTCTTTCAATTCTTATATTGTTTGTTAATTATAGTATTATTTTTCACTTTCCGAACCAATATAAACTGTTGTTGCTTATTCCTCAAGTCATTTAAACGATCTCCATTAGGTCCCATTGTCTCAGCTTTTCTATTATAATCCTAGGGTTTTCCCTAGTCTTTTTTGGAGGATTTGATACAATTCAATAGATGTTCAGGACTGGCTGGTTGGGATTCACATTTGGGGCATTTTGGGAATGTTTTGATTTTTCCATTAAAAATTTGAGCATTCTAAGATGTCCTGTTGGTAATCTTGAAATCGCCGTTTGTTCTTCCCTAGTAAGGGTGTGGAAAGAAGATTCATTAGGAATGGGGTGTACCAGGGGTGAATATGAGCTGACTTCTAGTGTATACTATTGTTGACAAAGTACAATTTGAAGTTACAAACAATTCCAGATAGATATATTCTTAATTAGGCAAATGACCAAACTTCTCATAATTTTTATCTGAGCAGATATTTTCACAATAAAAAAAGCTTTTTTTTTTAAATATTTATTGTAATTATCTTTTTAGTAGTAATGTGTCATGATAGGAATTATCCTATTCATATTCTGATCCCAAAATATGTAAATTGGTCTATTTATAGGTATATGCCGATATTCATTCTTAAATTCTTCCGATTTCAGGGTCATTACTTAAAAGATAGAATGAGGTCTTTATTTTGTTGAAGAACTTGGCCAAATCGTATTCAACACTTCCACCAGGATCAATATTAATTTACTCTAATACCTACACAAGCATATAGCAATGACCACAATTATGCAAATTTGGCCCCAACTACCCATTTCTTGGTTTATCAAGAAGCCTCTGGAACCATCTTTTTTGATCGTTGAAGTACAGCTTGCACCATATTGACTAGGGCAAACAGCCAAAAACACATACATGGTTGGTTTTTCTTTAATTATCAAGAAAGGGTAAGCACAAAGTAATAAGACCAAATAAATAAATAGTGTTACCATCTTCAGACCATTTAGTATTTTTTTCTGAAGATGGTACCAATGCTGCTACCGAAACGTTCCACACTATTTATTTATTTAGGATTTGGTCTTATTACCTTGTGTTTATAATCTATAATCCAAATTGTGCCTTATCATCAAGAAAGGGTGAAGTTTAAAAGAGTATCAAAATATAATTAATTAAATTATATAAACCCCTACATAAGATAAAAATATTGTTCTACAATTCTGTCTGTCGATTTTAGCTTCTTGATTGAGAGAAATGTGTTCTTTTGTCATAACTTTTTCTTATCTCCACTCAATCATATTAGGGTGTCAAGCTTGTAAAGCTTGTTGATGGTGTCTGTCGGGGATGAATAGAGCACATCAATGGATGAGTCAATACAGTCAATAATGTGTCTTTTGTCATTAAGACTGGGAGCACTCCTCAGTAGCAGGCCGACTTAGCTCCACTAGTATTGATATATGACCTCCTCTGACATTAGAAACAGACATCCTGTACAGCTGCTCCTAACATGGAATACAGTTTCTGCTACAATCCCTGGATCAAGAGTTCTTACAGGGTGCTATCAGCTGGGTAAGCTGAATCCAGGTGTTTTAGCGATTTTCTTACTGCTTCCTTTTTTATCTGGGGATTGGGACCAGCAATGGCTGAGTTATAACTGAATGTTGAATGATTTGGGGTTATATTTCTACCTGAACCACACTAAGGATGTTTGTACTGAAAAATTCTTCGTCTCACATGCCTATCATTGAAACAGGTCAAAATGTTACAAATTTCTCTTAGAGTAGTTATCCAATAAGAGCATTATATATTTGCATATTACCAGTTCGGCAGAAAAGCTGAAAAATATCGTTAGAAAAGACAGGAAGTGGTTGTTATGCCTCTCCACAAAGACTATGTTATGTAATTAAAATAAGTAAGAAGGACGAATCCGTAACCAATTTAACTTTACATATTATTTATTATTAATAGCAATTATACAAAACAAATCTTGGTATATATGTCTACATGACAACAACAAAAACAATAAAACATTATATACATACAAGTTCCTTTTCAAACTCAGTCTCATCTATAGCCATTGTTACTCTGTAATATTCCAACAGACTATACTCTATATAACTAATGGTCATTTTTCTTGTTGATACCTTTATCGCTTTCACTTCCAACACCTGGAGCTGAACTGTCTCAAATGGAAACCAGTTATGTGGGATCAAACACATCCTGGTTTTCCAGCCTCATCGTGGTCCTTTGTTAAACTTGCCCATGTCAAACGAAGAATACAGCAACCCCGATTCAGCTTCAATATTCAATTCATGACGTTTCCTAAATTTTCGGAAGTATTTTTGGACTATCAAATTGAAAAAAAAAAACTATAATGATTGTATTTCAATATCTCTCTCTCTCTCTTTGGCTCTGGGACAAGTCCCCATATAAGACAAAATGTCTTAATAAAGTACTTTTGTTGTTAATATTGCCACGTGGAAAATTAGGGAAGACAGAAACTTCAGGAGGAGACAACAATTTATTTCAGGCAAGGACAAACTATGAATGGTAAACAAAAGATAAGCCACAAGGGAAATTTACAGAGTAGCAAAATATAAACATAAAAATGACCACTCTGTTAATAAAAATAATAAAATCAATAAATACTTTGTTACAATATGGTGCCATATATATATATAGGATTTGTTGTTGATATTTGTATTGAAAGAACAGACAAAACAACTTATTTCAGGATAACATATTTTTTTTTTTTATTTAACACATATGTTCGTTGCGTTATTTAACAGGGATGTTTTTCAAAGATAAATGATGTTTGCAAAATGGGATGTTTCAAACCTGCATCACACATCAACAACACATATGTAAGACAGACGATAAATGTAAGAATATATATAGCTAGGGATAAATAGATGTATCAGGCCTTATCTTAATTTTTTTTTATCATAATCACTTCGTTAATTGTATAAAGTTTTCCAATATTAAAAACAAAAAAAGTGTTGCATATTTCCCATCTTCGACAAATAGATATATGAAAATTAGAAACTATTTTAGTCGCGTAAGATTCTTTTTGAAATTAAACAATTTCTACTGTCCTTACTGCAATGGAAAAATTAATAGGAGGGCGTCTAAACTAGTTTCTAATTTTCATAACAGATGGCGCGCTAGTGCATCGTAATATAAATAGATATATATTAAAAATGGCATATCCTGACCAGGAGCACATGTGCTTTACAGAAGGCAGAGCGCCATCTGGTGGAACAGAAATCAACTAAACATTGATTTAGCCTGTTCCCTGATATTTGGCCAACCCAATTTCTTGATAAATCAAGAAAAGCCTTCCACGAACGCGTTTCGCGCTTTTGGCGCTCGTCAGCGTGGAGTAGGCTGAACCACTGCGACCAAATAAGATTTTTTGGTCCCAGTTGCTTCCTGAAAAACCAAGAAATGGGCAGTGGTTCAGCCTACTCCACGCTGACGAGCGCGAAACGCGTTCGTGGATGGCTTTTCTTGATTTATCAAGAAATTGGGTTGGCCAAATATCAGGGAACAGGCTAAATCAATGTTTAGTTGATTTCTGTTCCACCAGATGGCGCTCTGCCTTCTGTAAAGTACATGTGCTCCTGGTCAGGATATGCCATTTTAATATTGATTTCAACACCTGATCTTTTTATCTTTTATTTTTTCTTTCGTTTTTTTAATAGATATATGTAGCAAAAGAAAACATTGAGACGCGAATGTTTCCATCACATATATATCAGGTTATATAGGAGTCGTGGTTACGCACAAAATGATGATAATGTATGGTTATTTAAAAAAGCCTATTGCATGATGTAATTGTGACAAAAAAATTCATTAAAAAAAATCGACGTGAAGAGAATGAATCTATTGTTTGCATATACAATGACATAAGCAAGTTTTGACATTTTCAATGGTTATACTGGATTCCCCATAGGAAACAAAGAACGACGAGTTGAAAAAAAAAAAAAAAGGTTTCCAAGTTTCCTGTTCTAAAGTTAATGGCGGATGTTTCCCTGGGATATCGTCTGTCTACTCACCTTGACCTTCGTCTGCTTGTAATTATTGGAAAAGTTCCCGCTCCAAGTCACCCAGTCCTGTCTGGTAGAACTCTCGCTCCGCTCTGCAACATAGCGTGTAGTCAAATATCATTATTTTTATTTTTATCTATGATCGTTTTATTTATATATAATAATAATAATAGTAACAAAATAATAATAATAAAAAAAAGGTCAGGTGTTTGTTATTAAAATGAGAAAAAGACATATCCTGACCACGTTCACATGAACTTTTTAGATGGCAGAGCGCCATCTAGTGAAACCGAAATCAACTAAACGTTGATTTAGTCTGTTCTCTGATATTTGGCTAACCCATTTTCTTGATGAATTAAGAAAAGTCAACTACGAACGCGTTTCAGGGAACAGGCTAAATCAATGTTTAGTTGATTCCTTTTCCACTGTCAGGATATGCTTTTTTTATTTTAATAATATATAGACACAATTTTTATATTAAAAAAAATATATAATTATTCTTCAAATTGAAAGCAAAACATATGAAAGTCAATATAATATGAAGTGTTTGTTTATTTATTTTTTAACGGAAGAGCAATGATGAATTCAGTATTGGCATATATTTCTACTGTTACAAGGCTTATGTCCATAATTTCTTTGAATAACTTTACCAAGAATTCATTTAATTGCTGACTATATAAATAGAACAGCCTAATATAACGGTTTCTGGTAGACTAAACTGGCGAAACCGCTGGGAGGGTTTGCTACTGATGAGCCAGGCCCTCCCAATAGTTTTCATTATTACAATAAGGACAATACGTTTTTTTTTAATTTAAAAGAAGAAAGAAATAGCGATATTTTCTATTCTTAAATAAAGAGTTAGGGCGCTATAAAAATAAACAAAAAATGAAACATATGCAAAAATGGATTTAAAAATATGAGATGGGGTTAAGCATTTTAAAATGTTGAATATGGTATTTTCTAATCAATAATATGAGCATTTAAAGATAACAGGACGCCATCTATCGGAATAAATATCAACTAAACTTTCTTGATTCTCATCATCCACTTTCAGACAATACTCTGCAATAAAATGAAACCAACCTGTTTAGTTATTATTTAATCCGATAGATGGCGCTCTGGCATCTTTAAATTTTTTTATTGAGGGGTCAGGAATTGTATTTTATATCAAGCTAGAGTTTCTCTCATGAGTACCATAGCCTAAAACAATAGTTAAAGCAAATCTCTCCTAGAGGTTTATCTTATATCCGAGACTCTCTGTTTCAGTTGAAAGACTTCTCATGATTTGGCCTGACTTGACAGAGCCTCCGATAAGAGATCATCTCCTATGGTCTTTCATGGGAGACTCTACTTGTATATTAAAAATTATAAACCATTTATGCGCGTTTCTTAAAAAAAAAAAAAAAGTCAATTCCCCTTTAAAATAAATAAATAAGAAACATACGCGCTTAAAATAGTTAACAATTTTGAATATAGATGGCGCGCTTATAGTATGTAATTAAATCTATATATATGTGGTAAATAGAGATAAGAGACCAGCAATGATATGCAAATTACCTGGACGGACGCCCCGCGGTGGTCTCCCCACGATAGCACCGGGTGGTGCAGCCCTCTGAGTCGCACTGGAAGCGGCATCGGCCCTCCCTAGCCTGGCTAGCGGCAGGTTCCACCGCGAGCCACACCGCCAGGAGCAATACGAGCGCAACCCTACCACGCCACATCTCGGTCTGCCGCTACCCGGCCGCGCCACCCGCCTTTATGGCCGACGAGCTTCCGGAGGACGTCCGTCCGTGGCATGTCTCGGCACGACCCCCCCGGTATCTTTTACCGCTACCAAACTTCTACATCCCCCGGTGAAAGTACGACACTCTTTAATAACCATAAACAAATATGCAAATAGGAAATAACTTTTATTCAACGATTCCATAGTTAACACTTTCCTCGAGTTTTTAAATGAAGGATTTCTAATTTGTTCAGATTGAGCATTAAAAGCAATTGAAAAACAAGAAAAATATTTATTAAGACCTTTTAGTCTTAAACAGATTATCCGAGTAGAACAGGGCATAAACAAGAATAACAGTAATAGTAACAATATTCAGCAAAAAAACAAATCCCTATTTGAAAATGATATTTAGAGCCTTCTATCTGTGAAAATATGAAGTTATAGTCATTAATAGCGCGTTTTTTTTTTTTGTATTTAAAAGACAAAAAAATCTCTGTAACCACTAAACTAAAGAATAAAAATAAATATGGGGAAAGCGCTTTTCATCCTATAATTTAGTGGTTACCACAAAATACCACAAAAATTTAGCGAAAATAATAATTAAATCTTAATACAAGCGCTACATATCAACCCCAATCTTTCTTTATTTTCTTCCCGACCTTTCAGGTGACAAAAAATCACTATAATATAATATTTTGGATCGTTGTTATGTTTTGATTTTATTGCGTTACATATGCTTATATCATTTGATGTATCTTGTAATTTTGCAGAATATAAATCTTTTTAAAACTAAATTTTTAAAGTCTTCGTCTCTCTAAATTACTGAAAAGAAAAATCCCCAGGCAGGTAAATTGTTCTATGTTTTCACCATATAGAAAACAAAATAGGTCCATCATTTTAAATTCTTTTCACCTTCCAGAAATTTCTTCACATCAATCTATTTCTTCTTTATATATTTTCCATTCAATGCATCTTCTTTTTTGATGACCTTCAAAAGGCCTCATTTCTCTTCCAATATTCTAAAAAATCCGACATTCCTGTTCCTATCAATCTATCTTTCTCTCCATTCTTTCTAATTCTATATTTTAAAAGCTTCCAATCTTCCTTCTTCTGTCTTTTTCCCCAATGACCAAATCTCCGACCATTACAAAACCATTATGCAAATTAGTCTTCACTAACCTCTTTGGCTCACTACTGATAAGCCAAGAACCTCTCAATTTTGTTAATTTCAGCACTGATTGTAGAACAATTTTTACTTTTAAAAATTGTAAAAAAATATTCATATTTAAAGTCCCTCTATAGTTTTAATATTAACATAAAAAAATGCATATATTGTAACGTAGAAAATTAAGAAAAACTTCAGGATGAGTAGTAACATAAAGGTAACCCAGGCTCCTGGAGCGTAGAATACAGCAATTTATTTAAGACAAGCACCAATTAAAATTTATTCCAAAATCACTTTATTAGGTACCACTCAACAAGAGCAACCTAGTTTATGATAATTGAAACAATGAATTAAAATTTATGATATACAAGAGAAGCAACGAGGGAAGTATCCGCAGAGTAATAAAATATATAAACATCAGAATTATTAATCTGTACATCAAATAATAAATACTTTGCTACAATATGTATATATTTAGGGAGAGAAATCAACATCCTAGAAACCATATGCCTATTTACATAGTGTCGTTAAACACTTCATCACCAAAAGTTAACTTATAACTGTAAAGTGTATAAGCAGAGATAATTATAATTATTATATATATATATATTATATATTAAAATAAAAATACAACCTTTCGCAATGAGTTTCTTGAGAAACTCATTGCGAAAGGTTGTATTTTTATTTTAAAATTTGTAGCGCAATTTTTTCGTTTACTTCAAAAATATATTATATAATTGATATTGTAGCGTAGAAAATTAAGTCTTTGTATATCTGGGGATGTGAAAGTATTTATTGATGACGTCACAGCGACGAGTCGACAATTATTAACAGGTCAGCCCCAAAAACTATTTACAGCTAGAGAATCTTAAGCAAGCAAGCAAAGAAATATTTTAAAGATGATTTCACAAATACAGATTAATATATATATATTTTTAATCTGTTGAATAAATTTTCATTGAATAATATTAAATTAAATAATAAAATATTTCTTCGTCACATAGCCTCCTCCTATAGAGAGCATCGACCCGATGCTCAGCAGGAAACTTACGTCGTCAGTCTTAAGAACTAGTACTATGGCCAGGGATATTTTCAGGTGACTGCGGTGGATGTCTTCTTTCAGTTGAGATATCTTCTTCATGAGGACTTGGTAGGTCTATGTTTACGTCAAGGTAGCTTTTTCTCATTTCTACTGTGGTCGGCAAGGGAGGATTTTATAACTTTGCGGCCTCACCTCCAATGTGGTCTATCATATAGTTTTAATGGCGGGGCGTCCAGCTAGATCTTCTAGCAGGTGAGAAATGTTGCCTGTTTCGACCGAGATATGAAGTAGGGCTTCGGTAGCGAGTGAAAGTTTTCCTCGATGATTCGTCATTGGGGTCCTGAGATTCAGCTCGAGAGTTGTAGGATACCATTGCGTCTTGCTTTCTTTGGAAATAGTCATTTCTCCTTTCCTCATTGTGTCTCTTCCTGTCACGGCAATAGCGGACGACGTGACCTGGGCGTCCGCAGTAGAAACAGATTGGCCTTCCCTCAGTTGTACGCCAATCATTGGTGTCGCGTCTTCCTCCTTGTTTTGGGTATCGAGGTTCAGGGTGCGGTCTTATCGTTTCGGCCTCATATCTGGTATTTAAAAACTGTCGGGGTTTTACCTTCTGAGGGGGACTTCTCCTAGACTTTGAGATTGGCGCCAGGGTTCTTCCAATCTCCTCCTTTACAATTTCTTCGATTGTAGCATTTTTTGGTTCCTCCCGAGGAGAGCTTAATGCCCGCTGTACCTCCTCAAGAACAATTTGCCTAATCATAGATGACAGATCTTCTCCGTCATCCTGGTCACAGAGAGAGGCTACATTTGGTAGGCGCTCGTACCTGGTTGGGGTAACTCGCCTACAACGGAGCGCTTCGACACGGCGACATTCTGTAATGAATTGCTCGGTGCTCTATACATCCCTCGGTAGGAGTGCTTGATAAAGCTCCTCAGCTATCCCCTTCATGAGGTGGGAGATTTTATCTTCCTCGCTCATTTGAGGATCAACCTCTTTGCACAAGCACAGGACATCCTGGATGTAACATTCGGTACTTTCACCTTTTAATTGTGCCCGTGTTTTAAGTTTCTTCTCCGCTTGCAATTTTGAATTTTCTTTTTTTCCGAACACATTCTCTAATTGAGATGTGAATTCCTTCCAAGTCTGTATACTTTCTTCGTTGTTCTCAAACCATTTGAGAGCAGTTCCAGACAGATAAAAATAAACTTTAGTAAGACAAAGGGTTTCGTCCCAATGGTTGTACCTTGCCACACGTGCATACCCTTTTAACCATTTTTGGAGATCTTCACGATCCTCCCCGGAGAAAATGGAAGGGTTCCTTGGCAGATGTTGAACAACGTAGTTGCTTACCTGAGTATCTTCCTTCTTTACATTCATAGAAGTTTCTTCTGGTTCAACAGAATCAATTTTTCTTTTATTTCTTAATGGGTATCGGTCCAGTCTCTCCACCAGTTGTAGCGTAGAATTCAAGTCTTGAAATATCCTAAGATGTAAAAGTATTTATTGATGACGTCACAGCGACGAGTCGACAATTATTAACAGGTCAGCCCCAAAAACTATTTACAGCTAGAGAATCTTAAACAAGCAAGCAAAGAAATATTTTAAAGATGATTTCACAAATACAGATTAATATATATATTTTTTTAATCTGTTGAATAAATTTTCATTGAATAATATTAAATTAAATAATAAAATATTTCTTCGTCACAATATTATAAAATGTGATGCCTCGATAAAAAGGTTGGCGTTCAGCCAGCCGAAATATTGGCAAAATAAATAATTTATTAAATCCAATTTATGCCGTTTATTATCTAATGAATTAAGTATGGATTGCTCTATTTTCAAAATAATTATCAATATAATCTTTGTAGTAGTAAGAGAGATAGAATAAATTGGTATAATTGCTAGGAAGGTTTACAATACTGAAGAGAAGCGAACTGTGATCCAGGTCCTCCCAATAATTCTAATTTTACAAAAAAAAAAAAAAAGTTATTATAGATATTCGTTGTTTCAGGTTAAAGTTTTAAATAAATAAAGTAAAAATGATTCCATATTTTTCACACAGATGGAGCTAAATGCTGCGTTTCAATAAGAACGAAATTTAGCAATAAAATTAAAACTTAATATTTAACTAGAAAACGAACTTATTTGTAAGACGCAGCAGAAGTCTTGACATATCTTTATCATAAATAATATGAATTTGTATATAAAATATCTCTTTATTTTGAAATTATATATTTGTATCACCAGGATCAAATAAACAAAAACTACCTGTAATTGGGACAAAATATTTCGGTCAAAAGAAATAATGCACACAAACGATATTTCGTAATATATGGTTTTTAGTGATACCATTGCAAACTATTTTATTATTCACCGATATACTGATACCTTGTAAAAGCACAGTTGAAAGGCCGTAAATATTTACAAATATTCAAGCATGAAAATTAAATCATTCGAAACAATTTATAATTGTTTTATGACGTTTTCTGAAGACACATAAATAAATAAAGTTAAAATCACATTAATTAAATATAATTATTTTATCTATTATATTTTTTAATTAAAATATTATAAATCACATTGTTTCTATTTACATTTTGCAAATAATTTAACTATGTTTGTATTTGTAAACAAAATAAAAATAACTTCATTACCGTTGATTTTCTCAGAATGTTTTTATTTATTTATTATTAAACAACTGACTATAACAAATATATGAAAACATACGATTAAAATTTGAAATTATTTGAACATTTAAAAAAAAAATCAAAGAAAACTTGAATAAAGAATTTCAAATATCTTTAATAATTATTTATTTACTCAGCCTGCAAAGGAAAAAATAAAGCATTCGCTGAGACTAAACAAAATATTGAGAAATCTAAATAATAATTATTTTAAAAAATTGTCAACAAATTGTTAAAGTACAAAATAACACAGTGAATTAATAATCTAAAAAAAATAATATAAACAGAAAGACGAGAGAGTTTTTCTCTTTTGGGTTGCAAAACAAGGATGTATTTTTTTTTAATAATAGGAAGTTTCCAATATAAAAATAAAATTTTAATGTGATGTCCAATGTCACAATATTTTAGAATAATCCTCCCGGACACTGCGGACGGGTCCTTGAACGCTGGGATTTCCCAGAAGGTCTTGCACTCTTCTTTGAAATTGTCATAAAGCTGTCACGATTTCAAAGAAGAAGAAGGTGCCCTTGAAACGACCCACAAAACCCATCACTCGTCTGTCAACCCCTTAAAAAAACTAAAAAACTAGACCTGGGGTTGCAACCCCCTGATGACATTGAAGGGTTTGATTGCTTCTTTCGAGAATTATTAACATTTACTATATCATTAGTGCTTAATGATCCCAATCTTTTGGTTTAAAAAAATATATAATGTGCTTTGGATTTTATTCTTGTAGCATATAATAATGCAAATAATAATAATAATAAATTCCTGAATAACATATATTTTACGTGAAAAAAATAGTATAAAAGTGAAATTATACTGGGATCAGGTGGATAAATTAAGCGAAATACATCTCCTGAAAGTGTAACTAATTCTAACCAATTTTATCCAACCTGTCTTTGAAGTCAACCTGTCTTGCGAGTGCATTTTTGTTTGAAACCAAATGGGAACTCCTAAGACAGGTTTCACTCTCTCAAGTTATGCAAACTTGTTTATAAAAGTAAAAATCAATAAATAATAAATAAAAGCAGGCCCTCTCATTAATTTTTCCATTGCAGTAAGGGTAGTAGAAATTGTTTTATTTTTAAAAGAATCATACGCGTCTATAATAGTTTCGAATTTTGAGATAAGATGGCGCGCTAATGCATCGTAAAAGCATAAATTATTATAAATAACTAGAGAAAAGAAAATATTACCACATTCACTATAATTCTAAACTGCACACAGCTCTCTAAAATCTATATTTTATTCAAAGAATAAAATGATCTAATTTTTGTATAGATTTTCAAAATATATTAAAATTTTGTTTTATAAATATGTTATATAAACTATATAGAGAAAGTGTGGATAAATAGGGATTGTTATACTAAGATGGAACTGGTGGAATATCAAGAAACTTTTGGCGGGAATTTACAGGCTATTTTATAGACCAAATGATTTTTAAAAAATCATGTCCCCGCATTTACTAGTTTTTTTTTTACACTTTTAACATCCAAACTGTACTCATTCGTTTCACGACAAAATAATTTATTTTGGGTTGAATTCCATGTTTTTTTCTTCTACTCCTTTTGGGTGTATCACTTTCTATTCCTTCACAAATGCATATTTATATTATATAAATTGAAAAATACTTAAACTTTATTTAAAAATACATAAATATCTTAAAGGTATTATTTTCTACATATTTATTTTAACAATTTATAATAAAAGAAAGTTTTTGTTCTTAATTAAATTAAATTCTTAATTGTGTAATCATTGATTAAAACGGCGGGCTAATTCTGTGTTGAAAATGGCGTCTCTATTTGTTTTTCTGGTATTCAATTAACCCCAATTTACAGATCTAGGTTCTGTTTATTTGCCCCTTCGTTTTATGTGCTTAAATTAATTGCATGTCATTGTAATGCGGAAATAGAGAATGTTAATAGGGAATTTAAAACGATGAGCTAACTTTTATACATAAGTGTTGTATATTCAGTGTTAATTGTTATTTGTAAAAACGATATTTTATTATTAGACCATATAGAAAATTTTCCGTGAATTTATTAATATAAAATAAAGAAATATGACTATTTTTTTACGTTTTTTTTTGACAGGTGCTTTGTAGATTTTCTTTTTTAAACTACATAGATGGCTACGTATGATGTAATTAAGTTAATTGATCATTTGTAACAATGGCCACTAAAGCACAATCTGTGTGTTAAAAAATAAAAATTTTTATTTTCAGTTAATTATTAAAGTAAATATATTACATCCCAAACTATATTTTATGTTATTATTATATATATTATGTTTTCCCTTCTATTCAGCATATAAAACAAGACACTCTTCGAAGCCGTTTTGTTATCATATAATCCTGTAAAGAGTCTGTGATACCCGAGAGCTTAAAAATAATATAAAATAAAGTAGTTTATGATGCATTAGCGCGCCATCTGTTATCAAAAATTCGAAACTATTATAGAAGCGTATGATTCTTTTTAAAAATAAACAATTTTTACTGCCCTTACTGCAATGGAAAAAGTAGTTTGTATTGTAGAGGATTTTACTTTTTCGAAATAAAAAAATGACTTTTTTTCTCTAAATTTTTAATGCGTTTTTCTATCCACACACACAAAGAGTGTATCAGAAAAGATTATACATTTTTAAAATGCACTTAAATCTTTTATGATAAATAATAATAAAAATGTTTAGATGGAAATTATTCTGTGAAGAAATTGATATTTAAAGGTTGCCTTTTCATCAAAATAGATGACACCTAGTTTAGCCTCTATGAGCGTTTATCTCGTATTTTGACCAAAAAGTTGACTTTTATTTCTTATAAAAATTGTTTATTACAGAATCAAATAAAGTAAATTTTGGAGATTCAAGATGGCAAAACTGACAATAAAACGAATACAAAAATCTTTCAATATTTCATTTTTAAAAATAATTCTTTCATCGTCTGACACAAATAGAATATAACAGACATTATAGGAAGAGAAAAATACCTCCACATATTGTGAGGGTTGTTGACTGGTGATGTTACAAGGGCTATAGAAACAACCCAAAAGTCATCCTAAAGTTAAATAACAATATAATTGCTGGAATTCGCGCAATAAGTTCAAGGTACTTTTGACAGTGATGACAAATTATATGACGACATTGTCGTGTGACAACATCCTTTAAAGAACATATTTGTGTGAACCTGAAAAAGAACATAAAACAGTTACTCGATTTTTTTTTTTACATATTGTCACATAGAAAATTAGGAAAAGACAAACTTCAGAATGACACAGCAATTTATTTAAGGCAAAAACAAAATCAACATTTATAAGATAAGCAATGAGAGGAAAGTTTACAGAGTAGCAAAATATAAATAATTTGAATATTAAAAATATAATCTTTTAATAAAATAATAAATACTTTGTTACAATATATTGACTATTATATTTTCCCGTTTATATGTCTTTTATAATGTGTCATTAGTTTTTGATAATTAAAAAAATATTAACCAAATTTATAAGTATATATTTTAAGAGTATTTTATTTTATATATATAGGTTTTTAACTTTTAATTAGACAATTTTAATTTATATTTAGACATTTTTTCATTTTAATTGAGACACTTTCATTTTTATTTAGACATTTTCAATTTTAAATTAGACATTTTTCATTTTAATATAGACATTTTTCATTTTAATATAGACATTTTTCATTTAATATAGACATTTTTCATTTTAATATAGACATTTTTCATTTTAATATAGACATTTTTCATTTTAATTTAGACACATGGACTTTTTATAGAAAAGTCGATGTGTCTAAATTAAAATGAAAAATGTCCAAATTTAAATTAAAATTGTCTAATTAAAAGTTAAAAACCTATATATCTTCAAAGTACATATGTATATGCAAATTATGGTAGATTGATGGTTGTAAAAATCTCTACAAAACATTTTGACAATAGTTTTGTTGATTATTTTTTTGGTTGGAAGTAGGTTTGGAAAAATATTCTATATACAGTTACGAGCGTCATTCTTCGTCGCCTCTGTCACGGTTTGCTTTTTTTTTTTTGGAATGGCGCCCTCCTATTGGTCGGCTACGATCACGCCACCTTTGCCCCCCCCCCCCCCACTCGCATTTTCGTTTTTGTAACTATTGTGTTATGGAGCGGGTCGCTCCTTAAATAAATGCATATATTAGTTAATAACCAAATGGAATCCTCTCTTTCCTTTTCCCAGTAAGAGACGCCTACGGAAGCCAACAGTACATAGACAGATAAAGCACATAGGCTATAGTTATTAACTAACATATGCATTTATTTAAGGCGCCAAATTATAATTGTAACAAATAGTATTTGAATCAAAACATTCAATCGGGTAAAACACGGGCGTTGCCCGGGTCATTCGGCTAGTATAGCTATATTTACCAATGATGTATTTAATTCTCGGAGTGACTCATTTTTACTCTCTTCAGAGGAATGTTTGTTTTAATTCCTATTTATAGAATTCAAAATAACCATTCCTCTGAGGACAGTAACATCAAGTCACTATAACGTTGAGAATTAAATAAATCATTAGTTGATGAAGCTATATTTTTAAACAATACTTAAAATTATACCGCATAAGTTTCTTTTCTATGAAAAATCAATATTTATTTTAAAGAGAAATATTTACTATTTCTAACTTCTTTTGAATGAAGTATGAGAGGGTGAAAATATGAAGAGTAATGGCGAACGGGAAAAATAAAAGTGTCCAGGGGCGGGAACTTTTATTTTTCCCGTTCGCCATTACTCTTCATATTTTCACCCTCTCATACTTCATTCAAAAGAAGTTAGAAATAGTAAATATTTCTCTTTAAAATAAATATTGATTTTTCATAGAAAAGAAACTTATGCGGTATACTTTTAAGTATTGTTTATAATCACACGCCACAGTCCTATATAAGCTATATTTTTGTTCAAATTTTGACAATAATCTTTTCAATCTTTGCCATTATTAATTAGTTATTTAGCAATATGGCTGACAATTCGTTATAACTTTTTGCCTATCTTTTGAATCCTTTTCCATTCTTTTTCTTCAATACACCATATATTCTAAAACATCATTAAAACAGTTCCTTCTTATAGATTATTTTATAATTAGTTTTCTATATATTTTGATATTTTATTAAAATGATTTTTTATTAAAATACACACCATACTTTCCTTAACTGAAATAAAAAACACATTAGGAGGGCTTGGCTTCTCAGTGATGAATCCTCTCAGTGGTTTCGCCAGTTCAATCTACAAAATACCACTTTCTTAGAGTTCTACTATTGTATATATTGGACAATTCTGATGCTATATCAATTTACATTGAATCTTGGTTATAGTATCTGTAATATATAATATGTAAATATGGTTTTGACCAAGGACTTGGTTGTTGTTGTGTGATGTAATCAATATATAGCGTGAGATGTTTTTAGTTCTTATGATAATTCTGTGTAATAATAAAATATTATACAAATATATAACAGTAACATACAATATCTTTTAATAGAAACTACACTACCTAAGATTATTGGATATTAGGTAGAAGAGTACGTAACACTATCTACTCAAACTACGGACATAAGCGAGCAAAGGTCGGAAGATAATAAGCAAATATTTTAAGTTGTTGACGTATCAACCTTTTTTTTTAACGACAATACTTCGTGAATAAGTTTTCCATCTTCAAAAAGAGCTACAATGGATTCTCGAAACGTCTGAACAAAAAAGTAAAAGAAAGTGTTATTTTTATTGTTGTACATATATATGATAATTTAAACCAACAACCCTATATTAATACTTATAACAAGATTGTCTTGTTGTATATAGAAACAAATCTATAAATAATTATACGCATAATTGACATGTGTCCTTGCATCACCATATGTAATGTATTGAGGATGAATAAATAAAACTATATAATAGATTAAAAGCTGAGTTAAGAGCAAGATTGAATCACAAAGTAACTTCTAAAAATAAAGTGGAACACGACAGGTAGTCGCCAGTCTCGAGTTACAGCGACACGTGCCGTGACTCGAGTAACAGCGACACGTGCCGTGTCTCGAGTAACAGCGACACGTGCCGTGTCTCGAGTAACAGCGACACGTGCCGTGTCTCGAGTAACAGCGACACGTGCCGTGTCTCGAGTAACAGCGACACGTGCCGTGACGCAATTCTCTTTGTCCGAGGAGTTATATAAAAGGACCCGGCTTAGCAACAGACAGTGAGTCTTTCGGTCAGCGTCACCCCTTGTCGGTTGTCTCCAAGGACCAACTCATCGACCATGTAAAACAGTAAGAAATCTACTCGATCTCCATCTTGCTCTTGGCTCGACTTTTTATCTGTTCATGGAACTTTCCTTCTACAACTGTGTCGCTTCGTTTTTTGTGTGTGGACATTCCCCAGTTTTCCACTCTGCCTCGACCACGACTGCCTGTACTCTGTGAGAACTGTTAAAGGTCCTACAAGGTGCAGAGAGGTACTGGAAAACTCTCCACGCCCTGACTGTCCCTCGCGGTTACTACAGGTTTGACCCTCGGTTGCATCACCTTATTACAGAGAGTCGACGAGGTACTACAAGAGTCAACCAGAACTTCAACATATTACATATATATATTTTAATTTGAAAAAGGAACTAAAAAATTCAGATAAGGAGTTTCTTTTAATTTTGTTTTTTTGTAAGCTTTCGAGCAAACCTTCTGCTCTTTAACGGGCAAATACTTCTATGTACAATATAAATATGATTTCTATACAAAAATAATTTAAAAAGTGTGTTATTGGCAGCCAACTTTCTCTCTCCACGATACTAATTATTACAGATAACTTCATTAAATCAACTTCCATCATTGCTTAACATACTCTAAATAACTACCTTGCGATTTATTCTATCTGTTTATGTTGTTGCTTATTTGTTTAATGTATATGTTTATTCAATGCTCTTTTTCTTAATTGTTTATTTTCTTTTGGATAATTCTGTTACCTACTCTACTACAATATGAATTATTGTAAATAGTTTCACACGCAATTATCCAGATCGGATATAGCGTGTCTTATTTGCAACTGGTAATAAATAAATATTGATATTGTACATAGAAGTATTTTCCCGTTGAAGATCAGAAAGTTTGCTCGAGAACTTGCAAAAACCAAAATTAAAAGAAACTTTTTATCTGAATTTTATTGTTCCTTTTTCAAATAATTTCTAGGTAACTATTGCTCACATATATATTTTAAGTTTAATTAATTAATTTTTCACACACAGAGTATATATGTAAGATCACAATAAAAAATAGGTTGTAACCGTAAGAAGAAGAAAAGTTATTTTGTTTACTATTATTATAAGTTTATTCTAATTTATTTGTTTTCTCTTTTGTAAATCAATAATGTTTGATCAATCATCTTGGGATCAGTATTTTTTTTAAATATACAGTATCTTAAAAAAATTCTAAGCAAAGTAAACAATATGACATCTTGTATTGATCAAAACCCAACCTACAATTATGTCCGTAGGGGGAACATAGCGCTTTAAATTGAAATAAATTGAAACCTACAATTATGGTATATACAAATATTTACATATCGCAAGCAATTCAAAAATATGGTCAGATATAATTTAGATTTGAAAACTGAAATTGACTCAGTGTCACCTGTAAATCTCATGGAACTTTTGTAAATCTCGTGAAATAGAAGGCTTCTTAAACTGACGAAAGCTCTAACCCGAAAGCCTGGTTTCCAGGTAGTGTTTTCCTTATTTTCCCAACGTTCTTGTTGTAGTTTTGTTACCAACTCCATTCTGGTAGATTGCAAAGACCTTCAATAGACGGCGTATTTTACATACATTTCGACATGAGATATGTCTTTCCATTAAGAAAAAAAAAAAGGAAATGGATTTTCATGGGGGGATTTATAAAGTTGTTTTCAATGATTCCTCAAGAGAAATATTCGCTTATGCAAATCAGACTTGGAAAGTTCAAGAGCGGACAAGTCAGAACAGGTAATCAAATCCGGCTGAGTTCTGCCGAACCCCGGCGGAAGCGGCGGCCGTGATGGAGGTTATAAAGGCGGAGTTGCCAATGGTCTGGTAGATCAGACATGACACGACTGGCACTCCTGGCGGTAGCAGTGTTGCTGGTCGCCGTAGCGCGAGCCCAAGTGATGCGCGGTAACTGCCGCTACATCTGCAACCCCGTAGGCTGCACCATCCGATGTCGGCGAGGTGAAGTAGACAATAGGTAGGTGCACATATATACATATTTACATATTGGTTCTGTGATAATATATATTTATTTGAGATTATTGACATTTTTAACGCTACTTTTATAGAAAATGAAGACATTAAGGCACGAATGCTTCTTTTACATATAAAAAAAAAAAAAAAACTTCTACTGTCCTTACTGAGATCATATATATTGGGAGGGCTTGGCTCATCAGTCGTGAACCCTCCCAGCGGTTTCGCCAATTTATTCTACCAGACCGCTTCTCAGAGCTCTAATACTGTATTTGACGATTCTATCTATGTATTAGAGCTCTAAGAAGCGGTCTGGTAGATTAAATTGGCGAAACCGCTGGAAGGGTTCACCACTGATGAACCAAGCCCTCCCAATATTTCTTCCTCGTAGTGAAGACAAGGAAGATTGTGTTATGTGTAAAAAAAAGCATTCGTATCTTAATGTTTTAAATTTCTATATATACGCATTATATATATTGTTTTATATTTATTTTAAAATAAATATAATTGAAATATATATCTACAGTCTTTATCCTGTAATGAGTAAAAATTGAAAAAAGGAGGGCATGGCTCATCAATGATGAACCCTCCCAGCGGTTTCACCATTTTAATCTCCAGACGGCTTCACTATTGTATTGTACTTAGTTTCTTATATACCATCCAATTGCTATTGAATTAAAGTAAATTGGTGTTTTGAACAAACTATGCACATATGCTTTTAGGACTGTAAAACTATATACACCAATACCTCGCTTTGCGTCGTTTCATTTTGCGTTTTTTTTTCTTCGAAGTTACGTCGCTGCTTAATTTTTACTGATTTTCACTGTGCGTCGTTAGATTTTCGAAGTTGCGTTGTTTTGGATTCGAGTCTTTAATTTTTTTTTTAATTTTTTTTTTCCTAAAATATGGCAACACCTTTGTTTTTGATTGCGCCATGCCATCACAATTTTATTTTCACTTTGCGTCGTGTTTTTTTGGAACGTAACCCCGACGCAAAGCGAGGTATGGGTGTATATTTAAATTTTTGTAGTTTTTCTTCTTCATTAATGAGTTAATTCTGTTGACTGGTGACCGAAATGTTGCTACATACTTACATATTATGTGAACGATATGTTTATGTAAATATTTCTTATTCATTTGCGGGTCCTGTCTCTTGGCTAGTGAACGATATATATACACACTCATGGACAACACTTAAGGAAGTTGTACCCTTTAGCATGTATATCGGGATTCAGACAATAACTCTGAAAGATATTACAGTGACCTTTATTGAAGACACACAAGATAACCAAGTGTGAACAAAATTGCCTCTGTCTCTTAAAAAAAAAAAACAAAAACAAAGACATACGATCGGCGACATCAAAGAATTTTCGCTTCCTTAAGTTTTGTCCATGAGTGTATGTATATTGATACATATTTACATATGATTTATGTTATAACATGTTTATGTAAATTTTTCATCTTTATTGGCGAGTTCAGTGTCTTGACTGGTGAAAGATATATACATATTTACACATTAGTTCTATGACGTTTATGCAAATATTTGTTGCTGCATATTTACATATTGGTTCTGTGATAATTGGGGTTGATGAAGAAATTGTATACACCGTTCATTTTTGACAGCCATCAACCGGTATCGAATTTCATATTTTCTGAATAACAAAAAAAAAAAAAAGAGCTTCAATAACTCCCGATTTTTGGAAAGAATTCAACCTCACTAGTGAGTGCAAGTAACCAAACGGAACTCTGGTACACTTGTAAGTACAAAAGTCAAACTGCAACTACAAAAATGTAATATTACAGCGGTATGGTAGATTAAACTGCCGAAACCGTTTGGAGGGTTCACCACTGATGAGCCAGGCCCTCCCATTATTTTATCATTACAGTAAGGGCAATAGTAAATCGATTTATTTTGAAAAGAGAATCATACGCGTCTTCAAATTTCATATATATATATATATATATATATATTGTATAAATTATTGTATATTGTATAAAATAATTAATTTAAAAAAAATTAGTGTTGTTTCTTGACGCAAGCATCCCTTGTGGGGATTTCGCGTCTGATTTGATGATAATTAATAAATTATAATTTTTGCTTTTATTAGTATAAATTAAATTATTAATACAGTCGAACTTGGATAATTCGAACCCCAAGGGACCATAAAAAAATTCGAATTATCCAAAAATTCGAATTAAAGATGTTAAATTATTTATATAGGAAATTCTAGGGACTAAGAAAAGTGAAGAAATGAAGTATAAACAAAAAATTCAAAAGATTTTTATTTTTTTAAATAATAATAAAATACTATAACAAGATCCTCACAAAAGCTTCGGCTGTTACGCGTCATATATGCGGAACATAGAAAAAAAAAAAAGGAAAAGGTGAAGATATTTAGATTAGAAAAAAAGATAAAGACATCGAACAATGATAACATGTATTCAAACAAAAAAGAATAAATAAGTTTAGAATATTAGAAATATATAATAATTAATTATTTATGAAGCATTAGCGCGCCATCTGTTATGAAAATTCGAAACTATTATAGATGCGTATGACTCTTTTGAAAAATAAACAATCAAACAAACACAGCAGTAGAAATTGTTTAATTTTCAAAAGAATCATACGCGTCTATAATATTTTTCGAAAATTCATAATTAATTATTTATTTAATTATTATTTTTTTTTTATTTTGAAGATTTTGTATTATAATAATAATTACTAGTGCAATATTTGGAGATAATATAAATATAATATTTGTGTTTATTTTAAATGGAAACCATAATGGTTAAACTTTTTTTTTAAATTTTCTTAATTGTTTATTTTCTTTTTGATAATTCTGTTACCTACTCTACTACAATTATTCTAAAAAGTTTCACGCGTAATTATCCTGATCGGATATAGCGTGTTTTATTTGCAACTGGTAATAAATAAAAAATAATGGGTAAATCGGAGTGGAATTAGTGTATTAGAAGTATTATGTATGTAAATATGTAATCTGTGTTTACATTTGTCTAGTAAAGAGAGAGAGAGAGAGAGAGAGAATAAAGTAGATTTTTATTAGTTTCTCTTTCTCAAAATGGCGGAGTTTCTCGGTTTGATTCGACATCACTGTGACCTTGTGACGTTGTGATTGGCCAGGAACGATTTCAATTGATCACGTAAGTGAGAAAGGATGTTGTGTTTTGATTGGCTCTCACATGTGCGCAGATCTTTTGTTATAAAATTCTCTGTTAATGTTTTAACTATATCAATCAATCAATACATTTATTAAGACCTTTTGGTCTTATATATATATTCTCCTGAGTGATACAGAAAAGAATTAGAAAAAAAAAAAAGAGTGTAAAAAAGAAATTAGAATATACAAATATTTGACATAGATACATATAATAAATTTAAACTATTTTGACGTGTATGTTTCTTAAAAAAAAAAAAAAAAAAAACATTTATACTCACTTTACTGTAATGATAAAAAATAATAGAAGAGCCTGGCTCATCAATGGTGAACCCTCACAGCGGTTTCGGCAGTTTAATAGGTACATAGAGAGCTCTAATTGTTTTGATAAAATATAGTTAAAGCCATAGTAATGATATATTTTTGGGAATTATTTTAAGGAAAATACATTCTCTGTTTTAGTTCTCCAATGATTATGTGTGAAGTGGAGGTTTTAAAACTAAATAAATAGTTTTGGTTTCAAAAATATATAGTGTGTCCCAAACTAGATAGCTTTGAATGAAATAATTGTGTGGAAAAGAAATGAATGTCATGTCATTCTTTTTGATGAATTTGTATCTAATAGAACACATGTGGTAAAAGGCACCAAAAGATAAGAGCATTAATTTCCAATTATTTATTTGATTTAGAAATTATCGAAAATACACTCATGGACAAAACTTAAGGAAGTTGTATGTTTGTAAGTAGAGAGAATGTATATAGGGATTAAGACAATAACTCTGAAATACACCTATCCCCCGATTTACACGGTAGATACGTTCCTGAGAAAAACGTGTAAATCGGGGGATAGGTGTACACAGAAATAAAAATAAAATGCATTGACAGGTTAAAATATGTAGTCAGCATATAAGCTCGGGATTCTTCGTGAGATGTGTACACAGCGCATGTGTTCAATCACAGTAGCATTTAGTATAGTGCGATAAAAACAAAAACAAAAAAAAACTTATATGGAAAACCGTGTAAAAGCGAAAACGTGTAAAAAAAGTACCGTGTAAATCGGGGGTTAGGTGTATATTTAATATACAAATGACCTTTTTATTGAAGACACACGAGATAACCAACTCGCTGCACACGTTCTTAACGTAATTCTATTAGTAGCTGTAGTGGGGCGCTGGTTGCGAGTGAAATTGGCAAATTTATAAATAACTCCAAGGATATTCGAGATAGAGACCTGAAAATTCAACTATACGTTTTTTTCCAGATTACACTCTATATACTGTTAATATTTCAGCCAGATTAGTTATGTATTGATGACTTGCAAAGATGACAAACATATTTACATACATACGTTAACTTTTATATAGAGAGATATTCCCATATATGAAATCTGCATATCTTTACAGAGAGAGAAAAAAAGGATTATTTTGATGCATTCATCCATTGTGTTTATACAATTATTAAACTTATTATAAAGTAAATAAAGCTTCCAGGGTTAAGTTTCTTGTTCAACTTTTTATTTTCACTCTTTCGGACTTGTCAGTCCTTCAACAGGAGTATCATGTTAATAAATTAATGATAAATACTATTTTATGTACAAATTATTATTTACATATTTTTAATAATTATGATATTGAGAGAGAAAATATGTAAATAATAATGTATATATAAAAATAGTATTTATCATCAATTTATTAACGTGATAATCCTGTTAAAGGACTGACAAGTTCGAAAGATTGGAAATAAAAAGTTGCACAAGAAACTTAACCCTGGAAGCTTTATTTATTTTATAATATTAAAATTAGCGAAAGGGAACGTTAATTATTAAACTGTAGAAAGAAGGTCTAAAACTACCTTTCTTATTCAATATAGTTAACATAGATGTTTACTAACAATGTGGTTGTGTTTCCAGTGGAAGCTCTGGAGGCAGTGGAGGAAGCAGCACGGGGACTGGAGGCGTTGGAAGTGGCGGTAGCACGGGATCCGGGGGTATTGGAGGTGGAAACGGTGGTTTCGGAAGTGGAAGCGGTGGCTATGGAGGTGGAAACGGCGGTTACGGAGGTGGAAACGGGGGCTATGGAGGTGGAAACGGGGGCTACGGAGGTGGATAGTAAGTATATATACTTATATTTCCATATGTAATATAAGCTATAGTATAATAACCAGAACTATAAACACAATCCAACTCGGCAGTTTGCCCATCATGTAATACAAAACAAAATAATAAAATTAGATTGAGTGACAGCCGGCGCCCAGACAGGAGAAAGGTCTCCGATTACACTGTCGGTCTGAAAAACATGTCGAATTATCAGATGTGCCCCTTCTTGCTCAAAAGTAGATCAGTTCCTCTGTGACATGAGATTGACAGACACTGGCTGCCATCTCTCTCAGGACATCCAACATGCCTCGTCCTTTTGTGCAATTCATTCACACCTGAAATCACTCTGATCATTGTGGCCATAACGACTGCATCTAACCAACCACACCACAGTCACCCAACAAGATAAACACATCACTATATATATATATATATATATATAGAGAGAGAGAGAGAGAGAGAGACAAAGGTCGCCTCTTCCATCAAAATAGACGTCAAAGCTAGACGCTATCAATTGACCGTCGCCGAAAATTAGCGGCCTCGGGTCGGTGACAAGATGGCGTCTAGCTTTAACGTCTATTTGACGGGAGAGGCGTCCTTTGTCTTTTTAGATCAATATGCTATCGGCAAAATTTCCATCTATATTTTGGCCATAGATTTGGTCTAGCCACTTTACCATCTAAACACCTCTTTTGTAGAATGTGAAGATTTCATTTGATCCCTTGTGGATCTCTCTCACGGAATCAAAGCCCGCCTCAAACTGACGAGGGCCATTAGCCCGAAACCATAATCTCTAGGTGAACGCTCTACATAAATTAAGAAAAAAAGGCATTTCCTGATCGTGAAACTAAAATTTGCTGATGGCTTTTGCCATCTATCGGAGTAAATATCAATTAATCGTTGATTTTTTTATTATTCCAGAATATTTGGCTCCAGAGTATTTGGATAATTATGGAATAATTAAAAAAATTAACGATTAGTTGATATTTATTCCGATACATGGCGTAAGCCATCAGCACGATTAGGTGAGGCCATCCCATTAAGATGTTGTCCTCCCTCTACCAGAGATGTATTTACACTAGGAGGTACAAATAGGGGTTTTCCATTCATTAGGATTGAAGCTAAATGGCTTTTCTCGAAACCATCCGTTTTTTTAGAGAGAGCGCCAATAATAATGTTACCTAATGGATTAATACTCCCCCTGGTGTCTTCACTGATGTAATCTCTAATGTACGAGATGTGTACGACACATGAGTCGTTGTCACTTGATGTGTGTCCAGCGGTGGTGGTAACAGACGAGGTGGCAGCGGTGGCTTTGGTGGTATCACACCTGATGACAGAATCAGGGATGACATGTGAGTAGTCTAATATAAATATAAGGCATATATTGGATCAAAAATAATTTATTTTACCAATATTTTTACCAATATATATATAAAGCACATGTGCTTTACAGATGGCAGAGCGCCATCTGGTGGAACAGAAATCAACTAAACATTGATTTAGCCTGTTTCCTGATATTTGGCCAACCCAATTTCTTGATAAATCAAGAAAAGCCATCCACGAACGCGTTTCGCGCTGTTGACGCTCGTCAGCGTGGAGTAGGCTGTACCACTGCGACTAAAAATATTTTTGGTCCCAGTGGCTTCTTGAGAAACCAAGAAATGGCTCCTGGTCAGGATATGCCTTTTTAAAATTTTTAATATTAACACCTGACCTTTTTATTTTTTCTATTATTTTTTCATATATATATATATTTTGCTTATCCCTAGTACATGTGGTACAGACCATGATAATCATGGTGGGTAGAAGTAGGCGACTGCTTTTACTGTAAGTGCACCATATGTCTACACATGTGAAAAGTAGTTCGACTTTGCACTTACAAATGTGTCAGAGCCCCGTTTGGTTACTTGCACTCGCTGGTGGGGTTGGACATTTGCAAGAATCGTGGACCATTGGAGCATTTTTTTCCAATCAGAAAAAAGTGCCCAATGCGGAAATCAAACCCGGGTCGTAGCGGTCGTAAACCAACGGTTTAGACCATCCTTCCACCGACCCTCAACATATATGGTGAAATTGTCAACGCAGGTTAAAGTGTACCGTCCCCATTATTTAAGTAATTATGATAATGAAAAATTTACAATAATATGATAACTATCATTATATGATGATTATTATTTTCCTTCCTTGTTCCAAAACTACTTTATTAGGTACCGCTCAACAAGAACAACCTAGTTTATGATATTTACAACAATGAATAACATGTGAAGGTTATTCACATATTAAACAAAATGTCAACATGGATTCAATCCCAGTTCATTGCTGTCGGGAATCGAGGGTGTTACCTACTCGTCCACCGACTCTATTTTCCCCAAAATAATTAAATATATGTTATATACAAACTATGTACATGGCGCCTCTACCACCGCTGCAGAGTTTGAGAAAGATATTTATAACCCAGGGAGCGCAGAGCGCCAACTACCTGGGGAGTCCAGCTCACTAGTATGGACTAGTGTTGAGCGCTTTTACTCGCGTCCTGTTTTGATTGCTGAGTTGAACCAGTTGACCAGGAAGTTCCATGCTTAGGTTGAGTCTGGGAGGCTGGCCATAGATGTAGGGTTGAGGTGGGTCAGTCTAAACAGAACCAGTTAATCAGGAAGTTCCATGCTGAGGTTGAGTCTGGGAGGCTGGCCATAGATGTAGGGTTGAGGTGGGTCAGTCTAAACAGAACCAGTTAACCAGGAAGTTCCATGCTGAGGTTGAGTCTGGGAGGCTGGCCATAGATGTAGGGTTGAGGTGGGTCAGTCTAAACAGAACCAGTTAACCAGGAAGTTCCATGCTGAGGTCCAGTCTGGGAGGCTGGCCATAGATGTAGGGTTGAGGTGGGTCAGTCCAAACAGAACCAGTTGACCAGGAAGTTCCATGCTGAGGTTGAATCTGGGAGGCTGGCCATAGATGTAGGGTTGAGGTGGGTCAGTCTAAACAGAACCAGTTAACCAGGAAGTTCCATGCTGAGGTTGAGTCTGGGAGGCTGGCCATAGATGTAGGGTTGAGGTGGGTCAGTCTAAACAGAACCAGTTAACCAGGAAGTTCCATGCTGAGGTTGAGTCTGGGAGGCTGGCCATAGATGTAGGGTTGAGGTGGGTCAGTCTAAACAGAACCAGTTAACCAGGAAGTTCCATGCTGAGGTTGAGTCTGGGAGGCTGGCCATAGATGTAGGGTTGAGGTGGGTCAGTCCAAACAGAACCAGTTGACCAGGAAGTTCCATGCTGAGGTTGAGTCTGGGAGGCTGGCCATAGATGTAGGGTTGAGGTGGGTCAGTC
>CP092876.1:0-29040 GCA_030710605.1 Cordylochernes scorpioides | reverse complement strand
CACTGTTGCCACCGCCTCCACGGCTGCACAAATATCACTGATAATATCAAATCACAGAGTATTTCAATTAATTATTCTCTGAAAAAAAATCATGATAAAGAAACGATCATCATATTTCTATCCTTCTAGACGTTGAGTATGTAAATTGAAGTTTTACCATAATAATGATTTATTATCATTATTACTATTCTTTTTGATATATATAATCACAGACAAACAGTGGAGTCAATGTTATTATAAATATATAAATATCTATAATAATACATTTATATGACAATAGATCTATGGCCAGCCTTCCAGACTCAACCTCAGCATGGAACTTCCTGGTCAACTGGTTCTGTTTAGACTGACCCACCTCAACCCTACATCTATGGCCAGCCTCCCAGACTGGACCTCAGCATGGAACTTCCTGGTCAACTGGTTCTGTTTGGACTGACCCACCTCAACCCTACATCTATGGCCAGTCTCCCAGACTGGACCTCAGCATGGAACTTCCTGGTCAACTGGTTCTGTTTGGACTGACCCACCTCAACCCTACATCTATGGCCAGCCTCCCAGACTGGACCTCAGCATGGAACTTCCTGGTCAACTGGTTCTGTTTGGACTGACCCACCTCAACCCTACATCTATGGCCAGTCTCCCAGACTGGACCTCAGCATGGAACTTCCTGGTCAACTGGTTCTGTTTGGACTGACCCACCTCAACCCTACATC
Organism: Cordylochernes scorpioides; assembly: GCA_030710605.1. NCBI lineage: Eukaryota > Metazoa > Arthropoda > Arachnida > Pseudoscorpiones > Chernetidae > Cordylochernes > Cordylochernes scorpioides. The sequence continues at coordinate 28,327 of CP092876.1, read as the reverse complement.
TATGGCCAGCCTCCCAGACTGGACCTCAGCATAGAACTTCCTGGTCAACTGGTTCTGTTTGGACTGACCCACTTCAACCCTATATCTATGGCCAGTCTCCCAGACTGGACCTTAGCATGGAACTTCCTGGTCAACTGGTTCTGTTTGGACTGACCCACCTCAACCCTACATCTATGGCCAGCCTCCCAGACTGGACCTCAGCATAGAACTTCCTGGTCAACTGGTTCTGTTTGGACTGACCCACTTCAACCCTATATCTATGGCCAGTCTCCCAGACTGGACCTCAGCATGGAACTTCCTGGTCAACTGGTTCTGTTTGGACTGACCCACCTCAACCCTACATCTATGGCCAGCCTCCCAGACTGGACCTCAGCATGTAACTTCCTGGTCAACTGGTTCTGTTTGGACTGACCCACCTCAACCCTACATCTATGGCCAGCCTCCCAGACTGGACCTTAGCATGGAACTTCCTGGTCAACTGGTTCTGTTTGGACTGACCCACCTCAACCCTACATCTATGGCCAGCCTCCCAGACTCAACCTCAGCATGGAACTTCCTGGTCAACTGGTTCAAATCAGCAATCAAAACAGGACGCGAGTAAAAGCGCTCAACACTAGTTCATACCGGTGAGCTGGACTCCCCGGGTAGTTGGCGCTCTGCGCTCCCTGGGTTATAAATATCTTTCTCAAACTCTGCAGCGGTGGTAGATGCGCCATGTACATAGTTTGTATATAACATATATTTAATTATTTTGGGGAAAATAGAGTAGGTGTACGAGTGGGAAACACCCTCGATTCCCGACAACAATGAATTGGGATTGAATCCCACGTTAACATTTTGTTTAATATGTGAATAACCTTCATATTTTATTCATTGTTGCAAATATCATAAACTAGGTTGTTCTTGTTGAGCGGTACCTAATAAAGTGATTTTGGAACAAGAAAGGAAAAAAAGAATAATCATATAATTATATAAGCATATTATTGTATATTTTTCATTATCATTATTACTTAAATAATGGGGACTGTACACTTTGACCTGTGTTGACAATTTCACCATATATGTTGAGTGTCGGTGGAAGGATGGTCTAAACCTTTGGTTTTCGACCGCTACGACCCGGGTTCGATTTCCGCATTGGGCACTTTTTTTTTTTCTAATTAAAAAAAATTCTCCAATGGCTCCCGATTCTTGCAAAAGTCCAACCCCACCAGCGAGTGAAAGTAACCAAACGGGGCTCTGGCACATTTGTAAGTACAAAGTCGAACTACTTTTCACATGTGTAGACATATGGTGCACTTACAGTAAAAGCAGTCGCCTACTTTTACCCACCATGATTATCATGGACTGTACCACGTGTATTAGGGATAAACAATATATATATATACAATAGTAGAGCGGTCTAGAGATTAATTTGGCGAAACCGCTGAGAGGATTCACTATTGATGAGCCAAGCCCTCTCATTCAATAACTCATATCTTTGCAGTAAGGTCTGTAGAGATAATATTTGATGATATTATTTAAAAGAAACACATTGCCAGTAAATTTATTTGTACAAAATTCTAACGATAGATGGCAATTAAATTTATAAATATATATACAAGGTATGTCCCATAAGTTCCCGGACTGGGTCCATAAAAAAAAAGGTAAGATTTTTTAAAATTTTTTTTATTAAAACTTTTCAAAGTAATCCCCCTTGCTTCAACGCACCAGCGCCATCGTTTCTCCCAATTGTCGAAACAGTTTTTATAAGCCTCTTTTGGAATGCTCTTCAATGCTAACGGCGATTTTTCTATTATGTCATCCCTGGTGTCAAAATGTCTTCCTTTTAGAACTGCTTTAAGTTTGGGGAACAGGAAAAAGTCATTTGGTGCGATGTCTGGGAAATAGGGTGGTTGAAGTAGGATTTGTGTCCCGTTTTTCGCCAAAAAGCTAGTCATCAAGTGCGCTGTGTGAGGACGAGCATTGTCATGGTGTAGGATCCAGCCACCATTAGTCCATTTTTCTGGCCTTTTTCTTCGAATCGCTTCCCTTAGACGGCGAAGAATGCCCAAATACATATCCTTGATAACTGTTTGGCCTGCAGGAAGATACTCGTGATGAAAAATGCCCTTTTTATCCAAAAAAAGCGACCAGCAACACCTTGTTTCTGGATTTCAATAATCTGGATTTTTTGGGTCTAAGCTCACCCTGACATCTCCACTCGGCAGATTGATGCTTGGTTTCAGGATCATAGCCATAGACCCATGTCTCGTAGCCTGTGATTATCTTGTCTTTCCATTCCGGATCCGTTCTTGTCATTTCCAACATGTCCTCACAGGTTGCAAGCCGACACAGTTTTTGCTCATTAGTGAGGAATCTTGGGATGAATTTTGCAGGAGTCTTTTTGATTTGGTTACGATCCTTCCAATCGTTGTTTTAGAGATGCCTGTGTCTTGCTCTAGCTCCAGCAAAGTGGTTCGAGGATTTTCTTTTATCAAATCGGTGATTTTTTGCACATTTTCATCAGTCCTTTGAAATTTTTGGGCGTCCTTGACGAAGATCATCTTCAATGAAAATTCTGCCAGCTTTAAATCTAGAATGCCATTCAAAAACAATTGTTCTCTTTGGGGAATGCTTTATTAAGCATTTAAAAAGTTTCGGTTGCTGATATTTGAAGTTTCACACAAAATTCTATGCAAATCCTCTGCTTCAATTTTCGTTCCATCGTAAAATCGCCGCAGCGCTATGTGTAACCTTTAAATAAATTAGAATAACTTTGGGGCGCGTGCAGGTACCGCCTCGATATTGGTACCACCGTGTAGCCAGATATTTTTTCTATAATAAACAGTCAAATTCATTTACATTTTTCATTTTTTTATTTTTTTATGGAGCCAGTCCGGGAACTTGTGGGACATACCTTGTATTTATATATTGTAGCGTAGAAATCAAGTCTTTGTATATCTGGAGATGTGAAAGTATTTATTGATAACGTCACCACGACCAGTTGACAAATATTAACAAATCAATCAAACTATCTACAGCTAGAGAATATCGAGCAAGCAAGCTAGGTAACTAAATGATGATTTTACAAATATAAAATTTTAAATCTGTTTCCAAATATTTTCATTGAATAATTAAATTAAATAATAAATTATTTCTTCGCCACAATATATATATGTCGTATATTTATATCAGTTAGGGACTACTCACATGTCATCCCTGATTCTGTCATCAGGTGTGATACCACCAAAGCCACCGCTGCCTCCCCGTCTGTTACCACCACCGCTGGACACACATCGAGTGACAATTACTCATGTGTCGTACACATCTCGTACATTAGAGATTACATCAGTGAAAACATCAGGGTGAGTATTAATCCATTAGGTAACATTGTTATTGGCCCTCTCTCTAAAAAACGGATGGTTTCGAGAAAAGCCATTTAGCTTCAATCCTAATGAATGGAAAACCCCTATTTATACCTCCTAGTGTAAATACATCTCTGGTAGAGGGAGGACAACATCTTAATGGGATGGCCTTACCTAATATATATATATATATATATATATATATTAAGAAAGAAGGCATTTCTTGATCGTGCTGATGGCTTACGCCATCTATCGGAATAAATATCAACTAATCGTTAATGTTTTTTAATTATTCCATAATTATCCGAATACTCTGGAGCCAAATATTCTGGAATAATTAAAAATAAACGATTATTTGATATTTATTCCGATAGATGGCAAAAGCCATCAGCACGATCAGGAAATGCCTTTTTTTTTATTTATCTAGAGCGTTCACCTAGAGATTATGGTTTCGGGCTAATGGCCCTTGTTAGTTTGAGGCGGGCTTTGATTCCGTGAGATCCACAAGGGATCAAATGAAATCTTCACAATCTACCAAAGAGGTATTTATCTGGTAGAGAGGCTAGACCAAATCTATGACCAAAATATAGATGGAAATTTTGCCGATAGCACATTGATCTAAAAAGACAAAGGACGCCTCTCCCGTCAAAATAGACGTTAAAGCTAGACGCCATCTTGTCATCGACCCGAGGCTGCTAATTTTTGGCGACGGTCAATTGATAGCGTCTAGCTTTGACGTCTATTTTGATGGAAGAGGCGACCTTTGTCTCTCTCTCTCTCTCTATATATATATATATATGTAGTGATGTGTTTATCTTGTTGGGTGACTGTGGTGTGGTTGGTTAGATGCAGTCGTTATGGCCACAATGATCAGAGTGATTTCAGGTGTGAATGAATTGCACAAAAGGACGAGACATGTTGGATGTCCTGAGAGAGATGGCAGCCAGTGTCTGTCAATCTCATGTCACAGAGGAACTGATCTATTTTTGAGCAAGAAGGGGCACATCTAATAATTCGACATGTTTTTCAGACCGACGGTGTAATCGGAGACCTTTCTCCTGTCTGGGCGCCGGCTGTCTCTCAATCTAATTTTATTATTTTGTTTTGTATTATATGATGGGCAAACTAGCGATTTTAATTGTGTTTATAGTTTTGGTTGTTACACTATAACTATATTACATATGGAAATATAAGTATATATACTTACTATCCACCTCCTCCATAGCCCCCGTTTCCACCTCCATAGCCCCCGTTTCCACCTCCGTAACCACCGTTTCCACCTCCATAGCCACCGCTTCCACTTCCAAAACCGCCGTTTCCACCTCCAATACCCCCGGATCCCGTGCTACCGCCACTTCCAACGCCTCCAGTCCCCGTGCTGCTTCCTCCACTGCCCCCAGAGCTTCCACTGGAAACACAACCACATCGTTAGTAAACATCTATGTTAGCTATATATAGGAATTAAGGTAGTTTTAGACCTTCTTTCTACAGTTTAATAATTAACGTTCTTTCCTTATTTATTATAAAATTAATAAAGCTTCTAGGGTTAAGTTTCTTGTACAACTTTTTATTTTCAAGCTTTCAGACTTGTGTCAGTCCTTCAACAGGAGTATCACGTTAATAAATTAATTTTATTTAACAATTGCAGAATACACGCTATATCCACAAATCGGATATTTGCGTGTGATATATATACATTTGAATTTTTTTTAAAAAGTAGTTTAAAGAGATATATACATATTTACATATCAGTATGCAAATTGATTACATTAGTAGTCACTTATTTAGTTAAGTACATTCTGCAGAATTTGTCGAATCTTTGGTGTATGTCCTTAGTGTAGACCAGATGTTGCATATTTGTTATGGGAAGTTGATTTAGTTCCCTAAGGTTACGTTAATAAATTAATGATAAATACTACTTTTATATAAACATTATTATTTACATATTTTCTCTCTCAATATCATAATTATTAAAAATATGTAAATAATAATGTTTATATAAAAATAGTATTTATCATTAATTTATTAACGTGATAATCCTGTTGAAGGACTGACAAGTCCGAAAGAGTGAAAATAAAAAGTTGAACAAGAAACTTAACCCTGGAAGCTTTATTTATTTTATAATAAGTTTAATAATTGTATAAACACAATGGATGAATACATCAAAATAATCCTTTTTTTCTCTCTCTGTGAAGATATGCAGATTTTATATATGGGAATATCTCTCTATATATAAAAGTTAACGTATGTATGTAAATATGTTTGTCATCTTTGCAAGTCATCAATACATAACTAATCTGGCTGAAATTTTAACAGTATATAGAGTGTAATCTGGAAAAAAACGTATAGTTGAATTTTCAGGTCTCTATCTCGAATATCCTTGGATTATTTACAAATTTGCCAATTTCACTCGCAACCAGCGCCCCACTGCGGTTACTGAGAGAATTACGTCAAGGACATGTGCAGTGACTGAAGTCTAAGATAGGTTTCGGTTTTGGCAGGAAGTCTGCTGCGCCTTCAAGATAAGAGGATTTAGTAATACATACACACACTTTTCAAATATTATTGTAAAACTTTACAATTTTATTTTTATATTCTAAAAGTTAAAATCTTGAAGTTTACAAAAATATTTTATGGTACATGAGTCATTCGGCTAGTAAGACATGAAACAAAAGTTTCAACTATTTCAAACAAACAGCCAGACACAATCTGTATATACAATATAAACAAAATAATTATATAATAAACTATTTTAAAAAATCATAATAGAGAAGAGACAAATCGTACAAATACCATTAGTAATCCCACTCCATATATAAAACTAGCGAATGTTCCCGGCTTCGCCCGGTTTTTACCCGAGTAAAAGTTTGCCTAACGAACATTTGTTAAAACGATTCTAGCAAACATTCAATCCCTAATGAATCTATACTTGTCTATACTCTCGATAATTAGAATTTTTTCCCGGTCCCTTGAAAAATACTCGATAAGTTGAATAAAAGCAATATTAATTGGTCCACTCTGTAATTTGAAGTTGAAGGAATAGTATCTTGCCACCATGATTACCTTGGTCTGTACCACGTGTACTAGGGATAAGCAAAAAAAAATGAAGCAATATAGATTTGAGGCCAAAACTATTATTTCGTTTTCTAACCTCCACTTCACACATAATCATTGGAGAACTAAAGCAGAGAATGTATTTTCCTTAAAATATTTCCCAAAAATATATCATTACTATGGCTTTAATTATATTATATCAAAACAATTAGTGATCTCTATGTACCTATTAAACTGCCGAAACCGCTGTGAGGGTTCACCAGTGATGAGCCAGGCTCTTCTATTATTTTTAACATTGCAGTAAAGTCAGTATGAATGTTTTTTTTTTAAGAAACATATATGTAAAAATAGTTTAAAATTTATTATATGTACCTATGTCAAATATTTGTATATTCTAATTTCTTTTTCACACTCTTTTTTTCCTAATTCTTTTCTGTATCACTCAGGAGAATATGTATATAAGATAAAAAGGTCTTAATAAATGTATTAATTGATTGATATAGTTAAAACACTAGCAGATGTAGTTTATAACAAACCATATCTGCGCACATGTGAGAGCCAATCAAAACACAACATCCTTTCTCACTCACGTGATCAATTGAAATCGTTCTGGCCAATCACAACGTCACAAGGTCACAGTGATGTCGAATCAAACCGAGAAACTCCGCTATTTTGAGAAAGAGAAACTAATAAAAATCTATTGTATTCTCTTTACTAGACAAATGTAAACACAGATTACATATTTACATACATAATACTTCTAATACACTAATTCCACTCCGATTTAACCATTATTTTTTATTTATTACCAGTTGCAAACAAGACACGCTATATCCGATCTGGATAATTGCGCGTGAAAACTATTTACAATAATTGTAGTAGAGTAGGTAACAGAATTATCAAAAAGAAAATAAACAATTATGAAAATTTAAAAAAAAAGTTTAACCATTATGATTTCCATTTAAAATAAACACAAATATTATATTTATGTTATCTCCAAATTGCACTAGGAATTATTATTATAATCTAAAAACTTAAAAATTAAAAAAATAATAATTAATTAAATAATTAATTATGAATATTCGAAACTATTATAGACGCGTATGATTCTTTTAAAAATTAAACAATTTCTACTGTTGTGTTTGTTTGATTGTTGTTTGGCTTGATTGTTTAATTTTTAAAAGAATCATACACGTCTATAATAGTTTCGAATATCCATAACAGATGGCGCTCTGATATATATCATAAATAATAAATAATATATATTTTTAATATTCTAAATTTATTTATTCTTTTTTGTTTAAATACATATTAACATTGTTCTATGTCTTTATCTCTTTTTTCTAATCTAAATATCTTCACCCTTTCCTTTTTTTTTCTATGTTCCGCATATATGACGCGTAACAGCCGAAGCTTTTGCGAGAACCTTGTTATAGCCTTTTATTGTTATTAAAAAAATTAAAAATCTTTTTGAATTTTTTGTTTATTTATACTTCATTTCTTCACTTTCCCTAATTTTCTTTCACTTTCATAACTTTTAAAATGTTGATTTATATATATTAATAATTTAATTTATACTAATAATAATAATTTATTTATTTATTTATTTTTCATCAAATCAGACGCGAAATCCCCACAAGGGATGATTACGTCAAGAAACAACACTTTTTTTAATTAAATTAATTATTTTATACAATATACACAATAATTTATACAATATTTATATATATATGAAATTTGAAGACGCGTATGATTCTCTTTTCAAAATAAATCGATTTACTATTGCCCTTACTGTAATGATAGAATAATGGGAGGGCCTGGCTCATCAGTGGTGAACCCTCCAAACGGTTTCGGCAGTTTAATCTACCATACCGCTGTAATATTACATTTTTGTAGTTGCAGTTTGACTTTTGTACTTACAAGTGTACCAGAGTTCCGTTTGGTTACTTGCACTCACTGGTGAGGTTGAATTCTTTCCAAAAATCGGGAGTTATTGAAGCTTTTTTTTTTTTTTTTTGTTATTCAGAAAAAAAGTACCCAATATGGAATTCGATACCGGTTGATGGCTGTCAAAAATGAAAGGTTTATACCATTTCTTCATCAACCCCAATTATCACAGAACCAATCAGTCGAGAGGCTGAACTAATCAATGAATCTTATATATATAATTGCCTTATTCTGTCTGAAGCTCACGGATAGAATGCGCGCCCATTGGCTGCCGGCGAACACGTGTCCTCCCTGCCCCCCTCTAGACAACCCTGTTATCAGCAGTGTGTTACATCCACCAGTCTATACAGATCACCCTGCCCATAGCGGTCACTTTAGGCAACCCTGTAATCAGCAGTGTGTTACATCCACCTGTCTATACAGACCACCCTGTCTATAGCGACCACTCTAGACAACCCTGTTATCAGCTGTGATACATCCACCTGTCTATACAGACCACCCTGTTTATAGCGGCCATTCTAGATAACCCTGTTATCAGCTGTGTGATACATCCACCTGTCTATACAGACCACCCTGTCTATAGCGGTCACTTTAGGCAACCCTGTTATCATCAGTGTGTTACATTCACCTGTCTATACAGACCACCCTGTCTATAGCGGTCACATTAGGCAACCCTGTTATCAGCAGTGTGATACATACACCTGTCTATACAGACCACCCTGTCTATAGCGGCCACTCTAGACAACCCTGTTATCGGCTGTGTGATACATACACCTGTCTATACAGACCACCCTGTCTATAGCGACCACCCAAGACAACGTTTTAAAAATATATTCGCACTCGGGTAAAACCCGGGCGTTGCCCGGGCCATTCGTCTAGTAACAAATATTTGCATAAACGTCATAGAACTAATGTGTAAATATGTATATATCTTTCACCAGTCAAGACACTGAACTTGCCAATGGAAATGAAAAATTTACATAAACATGTTATAACATAAATCATATGTAAATATGTATCAATATACATACACTCATGGACAAAACTTAAGGAAACGGAAAATCTTTGATCGCCGGTCTTCTTTTTTTTTTTTTCTTTAAGGAGACAGAGGCAATTTTGTTCACACTTGGTTATCTTGTGTGTCTTCAATAAAGGTCACTCTGTATTAAATATCAGAGTAATTGTCTGAATCCAGATATACATGCTAAAAGGTAAAACTTCCTTAAGTTTTGTCTATGAGTGTATTTTTCAGAGTTTTTGTCTGAATCCAGATATACATGCTAAAAGGTACAACTTATATATATCGTTCACTAGCCAAGAAACCGGACCCGCAAATGAAGAAGAAATATTTACATAAACATATCGTTCACATAATATGTAAGTATGTAGCAATATTTCGGTCATCAGTCAACAGAATTAACTCATTAATGAAGAAGAAACACTACACAAATTTAAATATACACCCATACCTCGCTTTGCGTCGGGGTTACGTTCCAAAAAAAAAACACGACGCAAAGTGAAAATAAAATTGTGATGGCATGGCGCAATCAAAAACAAAGGTGTTGCCATATTTTAGGGAAAAAAATAATTAAAGACTCGAATCCAAAACAACGCAACTTCGAAAATCTAACGACGCACAGTGAAAATCAGTAAAAATTAAGCAGCGACGCAACTTCGAAAAAAAACGCAAAATGAAACGACGCAAAGCGAGGTATTGGTGTATATAGTTTTACAGTCCTAGAAGCATATGTGCATAGTTTGTTCAAAACACCAATTTACTTTAATTCAATAGCAATTGGATGGTATATAAGAAACTAAGTACAATATAATATTGAAGCCGTCTGGAGATTAAAATGGCGAAACCGCTGGGAGGGTTCATCATTGATGAGCCATACCCTCCTTTTTTCAATTTTTACTAATTACAGGATAAGGACTGTAGATATATATTTCAATTATATTTATTTTAAAATAAATATAAAACAATATATATAATGCGTATATATAGAAAATTAAAACATTAAGATACGAATGCTTTTTTTTTTACACATAACACAATCTTCCTTGTCTTCACTACGAGGAAGAAATATTGGGAGGGCTTGGTTCATTAGTGGTGAACCCTTCCAGCGGTTTCGCCAATTTAATCTTCCAGACCGCTTCTTAGAGCTCTAATACATAGATAGAATCGTCAAATACAGTATTAGAGCTCTGAGAAGCGGTCTGGTAGAATAAATTGGCGAAACCGCTGGGAGGGTTCATCACTGATGAGCCAAGCCCTTCCAATATTTTTTTTCGCAGTAAGGACAGTAGAAGTTTGTATTATGTGTAAAAAAGAAGCCTTCATGCCTTAATGTCTTCATTTCGTATAAAAGTAGTGTTAAAATTGTTAATAATTTCCAATAAATATATATTATCACAGAACCAATATGAAAATATATATGTGTACCTACCTATTGTCTACTTCACCTCGCCGACATCGGATGGTGCAGCCTACGGGGTTGCAGATGTAGCGGCAGTTACCGCGCATCACTTGGGCTCGCGCTACGGCGACCAGCAACACTGCTACCGCCAGGAGTGCCAGTCGTGTCATGTCTGATCTACCAGACCATTGGCAACTCCGCCTTTATAACCTCCATCACGGCCGCCGCTTCCGCCGGGGTTCGGCAGAACTCAGCCGGATTTGATTACCTGTTCTGACTTGTCCGCTCTTGAACTTTCCAAGTCTGATTTGCATAAGCGAATATTTCTCTTGAGGAATCATTGAAAACAACTTTATAAATCCCCCCATGAAAATCCATTTCCTTTTTTTTCTTAATGGAAAGACATATCTCATGTCGAAATGTATGCAAAATGCGCCGTCTATTGAAGGTCTTTGCAATCTACCAGAATGGAATTGGTAACAAAACTACAACAAGAACGTTGGGAAAATAAGGAAAACACTACCTGGAAACCAGGCTTTCGGGTTAGAGCTTTCGTCAGTTTAAGGAGCCTTCTATTTCACGAGATTTACAAAGGTTCCATGAGATCTACAGGTGACACTGAGTCAATTTCAGTATTCAAATCTAAATTATATCTGATCATATTTTTGAATTGCTTGCGATATGTAAATATTTGTATATACCATAATTGTAGGTTTCAATTTATTTCAATTTAAAGCGCTATGTCCCCCCTACGGACATAATTGTAGGTTTCAATTTATTTCAATTTAAAGCGCTATGTCCCCCCTACGGACATAATTGTAGGTTTCAATTTATTTCAATTTAAAGCGCTATGTCCCCCCCTACGGACATAATTGTAGGTTTCAATTTATTTCAATTTAAAGCGCTATGTCCCCCCTACGGACATAATTGTAGGTTTCAATTTATTTCAATTTAAAGCGCTATGTCCCCCCTACGGACATAATTGTAGGTTTCAATTTATTTCAATTTAAAGCGCTATGTCCCCCCTACGGACATAATTGTAGGTTTCAATTTATTTCAATTTAAAGCGCTATGTCCCCCCTACGGACATAATTGTAGGTTTCAATTTATTTCAATTTAAAGCGCTATGTCCCCCCTACGGACATAATTGTAGGTTTCAATTTATTTCAATTTAAAGCGCTATGTCCCCCCCTACGGACATAATTGTAGGTTTCAATTTATTTCAATTTAAAGCGCTATGTCCCCCCTACGGACATAATTGAGCCCCTCAATGCACAGATTGATTAACTCCATAAATAATCGGGAAAAAAATGTTTAATTTTTGTTGAAAGTCTAAAAATCTATATGACATATAGATTTTTAGACTTTCAACAAAAATTAAACATTTTTTTCCCGATTATTTATGGAGTTAATCAATCTGTGCATTGAGGGGCTCAATTGTAGGTTGGGTTTTGATCAATACAAGATGTCATATTGTTTACTTTGCTTAGAATTTTTTGAAGATACTGTATATTTAAAAAAATACTGATCCCAAGATGATTGATCAAACATTATTGTGATTTACAAAAGAGAAAACAAATAAATTAGAATAAACTTATAATAATAGTAAACAAAAAATCTTTTCTTCTTCTTACGGTTACAACCTATTTTTTATTGTGATCTTACATATATACTCTGTGTGTGAAAAATTAATTAATTAAACTTAAAATATATATGTGAGCAATAGTTACCTAGAAATTATTTGAAAAAGGAACAATAAAATTCAGATAAAAAGGTTCTTTTAATTTTGGTTTTTGCAAGTTCTCGAGCAAACTTTCTGATCTTCAACGGGAAAATAATTCTATGTACAATATCAATATTTATTTATTACCAGTTGCAAATAAGACACGCTATATCCGATCTGGATAATTGCGTGTGAAACTATTTACAATAATTCATATTGTAGTAGAGTAGGTAACAGAATTATCCAAAAGAAAATAAACAATTAAGAAAAAGAGCATTGAATAAACATATACATTAAACAAATAAGCAACAACATAAACAGATAGAAGAAATCGCAAGGTAGTTATTTAGAGTATGTTAAGCAATGATGGAAGTTGATTTAATGAAGTTATCTGTAATAATTAGTATCGTGGAGAGAGAAAGTTGGCTGCCAATAACACACTTTTTAAATTATTTTTGTATAGAAATCATATTGATATTGTACATAGAAGTATTTGCCCGTTAAAGAGCAGAAGGTTTGCTCGAAAGCTTGCAAAAAAAAAACAAAATTAAAAGAAACTCCTTATCTGAATTTTTTAGTTCCTTTTTCAAATTAAAATATATATATGTAATATGTTGAAGTTCTGGTTGACTCTTGTAGTACCTCGTCGACTCTCTGTAATAAGGTGATGCAACCGAGGGTCAAACCTGTAGTAACCGCGAGGGACAGTCAGGGCGTGGAGAGTTTTCCAGTACCTCTCTGCACCTTGTAGGACCTTTAACAGTTCTCACAGAGTACAGGCAGTCGTGGTCGAGGCAGAGTGGAAAACTGGGGAATGTCCACACACAAAAAACGAAGCGACACAGTTGTAGAAGGAAAGTTCCATGAACAGATAAAAAGTCGAGCCAAGAGCAAGATGGAGATCGAGTAGATTTCTTACTGTTTTACATGGTCGATGAGTTGGTCCTTGGAGACAACCGACAAGGGGTGACGCTGACCGAAAGACTCACTGTCTGTTGCTAAGCCGGGTCCTTTTATATAACTCCTCGGACAAAGAGAATTGCGTCACGGCACGTGTCGCTGTTACTCGAGACACGGCACGTGTCGCTGTTACTCGAGACACGGCACGTGTCGCTGTTACTCGAGACACGGCACGTGTCGCTGTTATTCGAGTCACGGCACGTGTCGCTGTTATTCGAGACTGGCGACTACCTGTCGTGTTCCACTTTATTTTTAGAAGTTACTTTGTGATTCAATCTTGCTCTTAACTCAGCTTTTAATCTATTATATAGTTTTATTTATTCATCCTCAGTACATTACATATGGTGATGCAAGGACACATGTCAATTATGCGTATAATTATTTATAGATTTGTTTTCTATATACAACAAGACAATCTTGTTATAAGTATTATAATATAGGGTTGTTGGTTTAAATTATCATATATATGTACAACACAATAATAATAACACTTTCTTTTACTTTTTTGTTCAGACGTTTCGAGAATCCATTGTAGCTCTTTTTGAATATGGAAAACTTATTCACGAAGTATTGCCGTTTAAAAAAAAGGTTGATTCGTTTACAACTTAAAATATTTGCTTATTATCCTCCGACTTTTGCGCGCTTATGTCCGTAGTTTAAGTAGATAGTGTTATATGCTCTTCTATCTAATATTCAATAAACTTAGGTAGTGTAGTTTCTATTAAAAGAGATTGTATGCTACTGTTATATATTTGCATAATATTTTATTATTACAGAATTATTATAAGAACTAAAAACATGAATATCTCACGCTATATATTGATTACATCACACAACAACAACCAAGTCCTTGGTCAAAACCATATTTACATATTATATATTACAGATACTATAACCAAGATTCAGAGTCAGTTGATATAGCATCAGAATTGTCCAATATATACAATAGTTGAACTCTAAGAAAGTGGTATTTTGTAGATTGAACTGGCGAAACCACTGAGAGGATTCATCACAGAGAAGCCAAGCCCTTCTAATGTGTTTTTAATTGCAGTTAAGGAAAGTAGGGTGTGTATTTTAATAAAAAATCATTATAATAAAATATCAAAATATATAGAAAACTAATTATAAAATAATCTATAAGAAGGAACTGTTTTTTTCACAATGTTGCTTTAGAATATATGACGCATTAAAGAATTAAAAATGAGAAAGGAATCATAAGATACGCAAATTTATAACGAATGATCAGCCATATTGCTAAATAAAATAACTTTATAATATTGGCAAAGATTGAAAAGATTATTGTCAAAATTTGAACAAAAATATAGCTACATCAACTAATGATTTATTTAATTATCAACGTTATAGTGACTCGATGTTACTGTCCTCAAAGGAATGGTTATTTTGAATTCTATAAATAGGAATTAAAACAAACCTTTCTCTGAAGAGAGTAAAAACGAGTCACTCCGAGAATTAAATACATCATTGGTAAATATAGCTATACTAGCCGAATGACCCGGGCAACGCCCGTGTTTTACCCGATTGAATGTTTTGATTCAAATACTATTTGTTACAATTATAAATTGGCGCCTTAAATAAATACATATATTAGTTAATAACTATAGCCTATGTGCTTTATCTGTCTATGTACTGTTGGCTTCCGTAGGCGTCTCATACTGGGAAAAAGAAAGAGAGGATTCCATTTGGTTATTAACTAATATATGCATTTATTTAAGGAGCGACCCGCTCCAACACAATAGTTACAAAAACGAAAATGCGAGAGTGGGGGGAGGGGTCATGATGGGGGGGGGGGGGGGGGGGGGGGGGGGGGGGGGGGGCAAAGGTGGAGTGATCGTAGCCGACCAATAGGAGGGCGCCATTCCAAAAAAAAAAAAAGCAAACCGTGACAGAGGCGACGAAGAATGACGCTCGTAACTGTATATAGAATATTTTTCCAAACCTACTTCCAACCAAAAAAATAATCAACAAAACTATTGTCAAAATGTTTTGTAGAGATTTTTACAACCATCAATCTACCATAATTTGCATATACATATGTACTTTGAAGATATATAGGTTTTAAACTTTTAATTAGACAATTTTAATTTATATTTGGACATTTTTCATTTTAATTTAGACACATCGACTTTTCTATAAAAAGTCCATGTGTCTAAATTAAAATGAAAAATGTCTATATCAAAATGAAAAATGTCTAATTTAAAATTGAAAATGTCTAAATAAAAATGAAAGTGTCTAAATTAAAATGAAAAATGTTTAAATATAAATTAAAATTGTCTAATTAAAAGTTAAAAACCTATATATAAAATAAAATACTCTTAAAATATATACTTATAAATTTGGTTAATATTTTTTTAATTATCAAAAACTAATGATACATTATAAAAGACATATAAACGGGAAAATATAATAGTCAATATATTGTAACAAAGTATTTATTATTTTATTAAAAGATTATATTTTTAATATTCAAATTATTTATATTTTGCTACTCTGTAAACTTTCCTCTCATTGCTTATCTTATAAATGTTGATTTTGTTTTTGCCTTAAATAAATTGTCGTGACATTCTGAAGTTTGTCTTTTCCTAATTTTCTATGTGTAAATATGTAAAAAAAAAATTCGAGTAACTGTTTTATGTTCTTTTTCAGGTTCGCGCAGATATGTTCTATAAAGGATGTTGTCACACGACAATGTCGTCATATAATTTGGCATCACTGTCAAAAGTACCTTGAACTTATTGCACGAATTCCAGCAATTATATTTTTATTTAACTTTAGGATGACTTTTGGGTTGTTTGTATAGCCCTTGTAACATCACCAGTCAACAACCCTCACAATATGTGGAGGTATTTTTCTCTTCCTATAATATCTGTTATATTATCTTTGTGTCAGACGATGAAAGAATTATTTTTAAAAATAAAATATTGAAAGATTTTTGTATTCGTTTTATTGTCAGTTTTGCCCATCTTGAATTTCAAAATTTTGCTTTATTTTATTCAGAAACAAACAATTTTTATAAAAATAAAACTTTTTGGTCAAAATACGAGATAAACGCTCATAGAGGCTAAACTAGGTGTCATCTATTTTGATGAAAGAGGTAACCTTTATAGATCAATTTCTTCACAGAAGAATTTCCATCTAAACATTTTTATTATTATTAATCATAAAAGAGTTAAGTGCATTTTAAAAAGGTATAATCTTTTCTGATACACTCTTTGTATGTGTGTATGGATAAAAAACGCTTTAAAAATTTAGAGAAAAAAAAGTCCTTTTTTTATTTCGAAAAAGTAAAATCCTCTACAATACAAACTACTTTTTTCATTGCAGTAAGGGCATTAGAAATTGTTTATTTTTAAAAAGAATCATACGCGTCTATAATAGTTTCGAATTTTTGATAACAGATGGCGCGCTAATGCATCATAAACTACTTTATTTTATATTATTTTTAAGCTCTCGGGTATCACAAACCCTTTACAAGATTATATGATAACAAAACGGCTTCGAAGAGTGACTTTCTTGCTTTATATGCTGAATAGAAGGGAAAATATCATATATATAATAATAACATAAAATATAGTTTGGTATATAATATATTTACTTTTAGTAATTAACTGAAAATAAAAGTTTTATTTTTTTTTTAACACACAGATTATGCTTTAGTGGCCATTGTTACAAATGATCAATTAACTTAATTACATCATACGTAGCCATCTATGTAGTTTAAAAAAGAAAATCTACAAAGCACCTGTCAAAAAAAAAACGTAAAAAAAATTGTCATATTTCTTTATTTTATATTAATAAATTCACGGAAATATTTCTATATGGCCTAATAATAAAATATCGTTTTTACAAATAACAGAATTAACACTGTATAGCACTTATGTATAAAAGTTAGCTCATCGTTTTAAATTCCCTATTAACATTCTCTATTTCCGCATTACAATGACATGCAATTAATTTAAGCACATAAAACGAAGGGGCAAATAAACAGAACCTAGATCTGTAAATTGGGGTTAATTGAATACCAGAAAAACAAATAGAGACGCCATTTTTCAACACAGAATTAGCCCGCCGTTTTTATTCAATGATTACACAATTAAGAATTTAATTTAATTAAGAACAAAATATTTCTTTCATTATAAATTGTCAAAATAAAGATGTATAAAATAATACCTTTAAGATATTTATGTATTTTTAAATTTAGATTAATTATTTTCAATTTATATAATATAAATATGCATTTGTGAAGGACTAGAAAGTGAAACACCCAAAAGGAGTAGAAGAAAAAAACATGGATTTTGTTGGAATAATCAATTTCAACATTCTACTCTTCTTTTATTTGTTTTTGACCAGTTGACCGCCATGTATATAAATTATTTCTATCATTGTCGTAGTGGAGTATGTAAAGCAAGCTGCTTTAACTTTATGTAAAATTACAGCATAACTTAATAAAACTTTCTATCTTTAAAGACAATTTCCCGGCATTCTCCTTCCTATTTTTTTAACAGGTTATGGGCTCAGGACTGATTGTCTAAGAAAATTAAGAATTAACCATGTCCAGTCTATATCAAATTGAGAAGTTGAATAAGCAAAACTTTGAGACATGGAGGCTTCAAATGCAAATGATTCTTGTTCACTCTGATCTGTGGATTTATGTGAATGAAGCCAATATCAAACCTGAACCCGGTAACCAAGAGTTTACTAATTGGCAAAATAAGGATCAGAAGGCTCTTGCTACAATTGTATTGAGCTTGAATCCATCAGAACTAGTTCATGTTAAGAATTGCAAGACTGCCGAGGAGGCCTGGAAAAAGATAGAAGAAGTTTATCGACCTAAAGGACCTGCGACGAGAGTTTCCCTAACCAAAAGGCTAATACAGATGAAAATGAGGCCTAATGATGATTTGAAAGATTACCTGAGTAAATTTACCTCATTAGTGGACAATCTAGGTGAAATTGGGGCTCAAGTACCCGAAGACTTTTTAGTTATACTCTTGTTGTGTAGTCTTCCAGAATCGTACGAAGGATTCAGAACTGCAATAGAAACCAGAGATGAGCTCCCAAAACTTGAAACTTTAAAGGTCAAGATCATAGAAGAAGATCAAAGACAACGTGAAATGGAGGGAACTTCGTCTGGAGAACAGAATGCATTTTTTGGAAATCCAGAAAGAAAAACTACCAATTCCACTAAACCACCAACTCGGAAGGATTTTAAATTTAACTGCCATTACTGTGGCAAGAAAGGCCACAAAGCGGCTGACTGCTGGTCAAAAAGGAACTCTAGAACAAACAATACGCGAATGGCTGCTTCTCTAGGAATTCGAGATGAAAATATTCTTGATGTTAACGAGTGGTGCCTGGATAGCGGTGCAACTGCACACATGTGCTGCTTAAGAACGGCATTTTCAAATTTAAGAGAAACAGAGCCAATACCCGTAAAATTAGCGAACGACCAAAGCATAGAAGCTTTAGGTACAGGAACGGTACAATTGGAAGTTCTCGAACATGGTGAACCATTTTTATTGAAATTAGAAAATGTGTTGTTTGTCCCAGGACTGAAGGGAAATTTGATTTCGGTCAGCACCTGCACAGAAAAATCATTTTTTGTAAAATTTATGAGAGGAAAAGCGGAAATTGTGAATCCATTGAGGAAAATTTGCATAGAAGCTTACAAAAGAAACGGACTTTACATACTGCGTCAAACTAAATATGCAAAAACGCAATTTACCAGAATGTGTATAGACAAAAATAGCAGTGAAATTTGGCATAATAGGTTTGGTCATCTTAATTTTGATGACCTTAGGAAATTGCAGAGAGAAAATTTAGTTAATGGATTACCCAAGGGTGAATTTAAAAGTATAACAAGTTGTGAAACTTGTATTAGGGGTAAACAGACTCGATTACCATTCCCAGAAATCTCTCTGACAAAGTCAACCGAGCCACTGCAACTTATTCATTCTGACATATGTGGACCGATGAGAACAAAGTCATATGGCGGTGCATTGTACTTCGCAACTTTCATTGACGATTTCTCACGAATGATATTCACTTTTGTTATGAAAAGAAAAAGTGAAATTTTCAAAGGATTTAAACTATTTAAAAGATTTGCTGAGAAACAAACTGGCAAGAAAATTAAAGCAATTAGAAGTGACAATGCAGCAGAGTATTTGAGTTCAGATTTTAAAGAATATTTATCGGAGGAAGGGATTAGACATCAGCTCTCAGTTGAATATTCTCCGCAACAAAATGGAGTTGCTGAAAGAGCGAACAGAACTCTGGTAGAAATGACCAGATGTTTCATAATTCAAGCGAACCTCCCAGATCCACTTTGGGCTGAACTTGTGCATACATCTACATACATCAGAAACAGATGCCCAAGAACAAATGAAAGTCGAACTCCGTATGAAATATTTACAGGAAGAAAACCAACCGTTTCTCATTTAAGAATTATTGGATGTAAATGTTTCGCTGTTGACAACCGTCCAAGAAGAGGAAAATTCGCTCCTCGCAGTGAAGAATACCGACTGATTGGCTATTCTCCCGAATCAAAGGCGTACAGATTATGGAAGCCTGGAACAGGCATGATGATAAAAAGTCGAGATGTACGTTTCCTCGAATCTGAAAACTCTACCTCTAGGAATGACGTGGTGCAAATTGAAGCTATACCACAGAAAAAGGTAGATATATCATTGGAGGAGGAAAGTCTTCAGGATGATGAAAACACTTTGCCCGGAACTGATTCGGATTTTTTAGGCGAACCATCAGAAACAATGGAAGTCATCTCGCAGAGAGGAAGAGGAAGACCAAGGTATATTAGAACGTGAAAACCTGGCCGACCAAGAAAGGAATATCCTACGGCAAATTTATCCACGCAAGAATTTTCAGAAGTGAAGTACTCCCCAGATCCAAAAGACGCAGAGGAAGCGCTGTCTGGAAAAGATTCTTATTTTTGGAGGAAAGCAATGAAGGAGGAGTTTGATTCATTGATTGAAAACAAAACTTGGGAACTGGTTGATCCCCCTAAGGGCCAAAACGTAATTGGAAGCAAATGGGTATTCAGGAGAAAGTATAGTAGTGATGGTTCTCTTGAACGGTATAAGGCTCGACTTGTAGCAAAAGGTTATTCCCAAAAATACGGTATTGATTATGAGGAAACCTTTGCACCAGTTGTACGCCACAGTACGATCAGAACAGTTTTAGCCTTGGCCGTTGAATATGATTTGCTGGTCCATCAAATGGATGTTCAGTCTGCCTTCTTGAATGGTGATGTCAAAGAAGAAATTTACATGACACAACCAGAAAATTTCGAGTCAAAGAAATATCCAAGAAGGGTATGTAAACTAAAGAAGGCTATATATGGTCTGAAACAGGCTGGAATGACTTGGCATGCAAAGCTCGATTCAGTATTAAAAGAAATGGGCCTAGAACAGATGAAAACTGATAACTGTGTCTACATTAAAAGAGAAGAAGGAGTTCTTCTGGTCGCAATCTATGTTGATGATTTGATAATTGCAGCTGAAAGAAAAGACACGCTGATATCCTTTAAAGAAAGTATGAAGAAGATATTCAAAATAAAAGATCTTGGAAAGATAAATTATTGTTTGGGTATAAGAATACAAACGGAAAAGGATGGCTCAATATCCATAGATCAAGAGAAATATATTGAAGAACTTCTGGCGAAATATAGAATGAAGGAGGCCAAGCCGATTTCTACACCCATGGATTCGAACTCCAAGTTAACAAAGATTTCATCTATAGAGGGTGAGAATGAGCCAGTAAAAAAGGAAGAATACCAATCACTGATTGGATCGTTAATATATCTTTCAGTGTCGACAAGGCCTGATATAGCCTATGCGGTTAGTGCTTTGGGACAATTCAGCAATGATCCTAGGAGACAGCACTGGAATGCGGCCAAGCGAGTCCTCCGCTATCTAAAGGGCACTTTATGTTTGAAAATAACTTACGAGAAAACTAATGAGACCCTTTATGGTTGTGTCGACGCTGATTGGGGTGGAAACCTCGCGGATAGAAAATCTCAAACGGGACTTGTTTTCTTCTTGGCAAGAGGTCCAATAGCTTGGGAATCGAAGAAGCAGCAGACTGTCGCTCTTTCGAGCACGGAATCAGAGTACATAGCACTTTGTGAAGCGGGAAAGGAGGCAGTCTATCTTAGAACGCTGTTGGATGAGATGGGATTTGGTGAATTATTGAATGAACCTACGGTTTTAAAGACTGATAACCAGGGCGCTCAACAGCTGGCGAGAAATCCAGTCCATCATGCCAGAACTAAACACATTGACATCAAATGGCATTATATTAGAAGCATTTGCAGCGATGGTCTTATCGAGGTCGTTCACATACCAACCCAGGAAAATGTTGCCGACATCCTTACTAAAGGTCTGCCAAGAGTCTTGTATGATAAACATGTTGCTGGATTGGGAATGTAGAAATTGAGGGAGGGTGTTGGAATAATCAATTTCAACATTCTACTCTTCTTTTATTTGTTTTTGACCAGTTGACCGCCATGTATATAAATTATTTCTATCATTGTCGTAGTGGAGTATGTAAAGCAAGCTGCTTTAACTTTATGTAAAATTACAGCATAACTTAATAAAACTTTCTATCTTTAAAGACAATTTCCCGGCATTCTCCTTCCTATTTTTTTAACAGATTTCAACTCAAAATAAATTATTTTGTGTGTCGTGAAACGAATGAGTACAGTTTGGATGTTAAAAGTGTAAAACTAGTAAATGCGGGGACATGATTTTTTAAAAATCATTTGGTCTATAAAATAGCCTGTAAATTCCCGCCAAAAGTTTCTTGATATTCCACCAGTTCCATCTTAGTATAACAATCCCTATTTTTCCACACTTTCTCTATATAGTTTATATAACACATATTTATAAAACAAAATTTTAATATATTTTAAAAATCTATACAAAAATTAGATCATTTTATTCTTTGAATAAAATATAGATTTTAGAGAGCTGTGTGCAGTTTAGAATTATAGTGAATGTGGTAATATTTTCTTTTCTCTAGTTATTTATAATAATTTATGCTTTTTCGATGCATTAGCACGCCATCTGATCTCAAAATTCGAAACTATTATAGACGCGTATGATTCTTTTAAAAATAAAACAATTTCTATTACCCTTACTGCAATGGGAAAATTAATGAGAGGGCCTGCTTTTATTTATTATTTATTGATTTTTACTTTTATAAACAAGTTTGCATAACTTGAGACAGTGAAACCTGTCTTAGTAGTTCCCATTTGGTTTCAAACAAAATTGCACTCGCAAGACAGGTTTGACTTCAAAGACAGGCTGAATAAAATTGGTTAGAATCAGTTGCACTTTCAGGAGATGTCTTTCACTTAAATTATCCACCTAATCCCAGTATAATTTCACTTTTATACTATTTTTTTCACGTAAATATATGTTATTCTGAAATTTATTTTTTTGAATTATTATATGCATTATTATATGCTACAAGAATAAAATCCAAAGCACATTATATTTTTTTTTTAACCAAAAGATTGGGATCATTAAGCACTAATGATATAGTAAATGTTAATAATTCTCGAAAGAAGCAATCAAACCCTTCAATGTCATCAGGGGGTTGCAACCCCAGGTCTAGTTTTTTAGTTTTTTTAAGGGGTTGACAGACGAGTGATGGGTTTTGTGGGTCGTTTCAAGGGCACCTTCTTCTTCTTTGAAATCGTGACAGCTTTATGACAATTTCAGAGAAGAGTGCAAGACCTTCTGGGAAATCCCAGCGTACAAGGACCTGTCCGCAGTGTCCGGGAGGATTATTCTAAAATATTGTGACATTGGACATCACATTAAATTTTATTTTTATATTGGAAACTTCCTATTATTTAAAAAAAAAATACATCCTTGTTTTGCAACCCAAAAGAGAAAAACTCGTCTTTCTGTTTATATTAGTTTTTTAGATTATTAAGTATCTGTGTTATTTTGTACTTTAACAATTTGTTGACAATTTTTTTAAATAATAATTATTTGGATTTCTCAATGTTTTGTTTGGTCAGCGAGTAAATAAATAATTATTAAAGATATTTGAAATTCTTTATTCAAGTTTTCTTTGATTTTTTTTTTTTAAATGTTCAAATAATTTCAAATTTTAATCGTATGTTTTCATATATTTGTTATAGCCAGTTGTTTAATCTATATATATAAAAATGAATGTATGTGTGTGTGTTTGTGTGTCTGTTTGTCCTTTATGCCTGACCAAACCACTCATTGGAACGCCATGAAACTTTGGGAAGTTATTTAGTATAGTACTGGGAAGGTTTCTAGCGAATAACATTTTTGAAAAAACTTTTCGCTTTAAAATAATCAAGATAAATATTCTAATTTATCTGTTATAATTCAACAATCTGCTCTAAATATTATCATGATGATACGATGATTTTGTAATGTAGAAAATTAGGAAAGACAAAATTCAGAATGACACGGCAATTTATTTGAGACAAGAATAATGATACAATTCCAAGGCAAGATACTATTCCTTTAACTTCCAATTACCGAGGGAACCAATTAATATTGATTTTATTCAACTTATCGAGTATTTTTCAAGGGACCGGGAAAAAATGTTCACTTTATCGAGAGATTCGTTAGACAAACCTTTACTCGGGTAAAACCCGGGCGAAGCCGGGTACGTCCGCTAGTAATAAATAAATAAAACATTCTGAGAAAATCAAGGGTAATGAAGTTATTTTTATTTTGTTTACAAATGTAAACATAGTTAAATTATTTGCAAAATGTAAATAGAAACAATGTGTGTGATTTATAATATTTTAAAAATAAAATATAATAGATAAATTAATAATGTATATTTAAAATAAACGCATATATTGGATCAACAAATTTATTAAAATTCAATATTTCGACGAGACTATTTATAAATAAGCTTACAAGGAGTTTGAATTTTTTCCAAGAATATTAAAAATAAGAGAACCTGGCTCACAGCTCGCTTCTCTTCAGTTTTGAAAACCTTCCTAGCAATTATACCAGTTTATTCTACCATACCACACTACAAATATTGTATTTTAATTTTCTCTGCTTATACAATTTACGGTTATAGGATAACTTTTTATGATGAAATGTTTCACGACACTATGTAAATAGGAGCATATTATTTCTAGGATGTTGATTTCTCTCCCTTAAATATGTACATGTAATAATGCGTTGAGATCCTGTCGACTCTCTGTAATATTGTGTTGGGATCCTTATCTGTGATTAGGGATCCTGTCGACTAGCTGTAATAATGCGTTGAGGTTTGGTAAGCCTGTTGTAGAACCTCGTCGACTCTCGCTATAAGTTGTGGCAACCGAGGGTCAAACCTGTAGTAACCGCGAGGGACAGTCAGGGGTGGAGAGTTTTCTAGTACCTCGCTGCACCTTGTAGGACCTTTAACAGTTCTCCCAAAGTACAGGCAGTCGTGGTCGAGGCAGAGTGGAAAACTGGGGATGTCCACACACACAAAACGAAGAGACACAGTTGAAAGAAAGTTCCTTGAATAGATAAAAAGCGAGCCAAGAGCAAAGATGGAGATAGAAGATTCCTTACTGTTTTACATGGTCGATGAGTTGGTGACAACCGGCGACACGCAGATGTGGAATTGACTGGAACTGAAAAATGGCTGTTGCTACGTGGGGTCCTATTTAAACAACTTTTTTGGACTAGGAAGTGGACCAGGAAGTATTGCCTTTCTGCACGTGTCCGCAACTCGACTCTGGCAGCGGTCTGGGCTTCCATCTATCTTTAGAAGTTACTTTGTAAATCTCTCTCTGGCTCTTAACTCAGTTTTTAATCTATTATATATTTTTATTTATTCATCCTCAGTACATTACATATGGAGATACAAGGACACACGTCAATTATGCGTATAATTAGTTGTAGTTTATAATTAGTTCTATATACAACATGACAAGCTTGTTATACGTATTACATAATATAGGGTTATTGGTTTAAATTATCATATACATATATTTTTTAAATTTTAATATTAAAACGTTAGAGGGACCTTAGATACGAATACATTTTTACAATTTTAAAAGTAAAAATTATTCTACAATCAGTACTGAAATTAATAAAATTGAGAGGGTCTTGGCTTATCAGTAGTGATCCGAAGAGGCTGGTTAGACTAATTTGGAGAATGGTTTTGTAATGGTCGGAGATTTGGTCATTGGGGAAAAAGACAGAAGAAGGAAGATTGGAAGATTTTAAAATATAGAATTAGAAGAGAATGGATAGAAAGAATAAGATGGATTGATAGGAACAGGAATGTCGGATTCTTGAGAATATTGGAAGAGAAATGATGTCTTTTGAAGGTCATCAAAAAAGAAGCATTGAATGGAAAATATATAAAGAGGAAATAGATTGATGTGAAGAAATTTCTGGAAGGGAAAAAGAATTTAAATGATGGACCTATTTTGTTTTCTATATGGTGAAAACATAGAACAATTTACCTGAGTGGGGATTTTTCTTTTCAGTAATTTAGAGAGACGAAGACTTTAAAAATTTAGTTTTAAAAAGATTTTTATTCTGCAAAATTATAAGATACATCAAATTATATAATGAGGTTTATCGTTCTTTAAAAGCAAAACATAAATACAAACAATCCAAAACATTATAGTGACTTTCTGTCACCTGAAACGTCAGGAAGAAAATAAAGAAAGATTGGGGTTGATATGTAGCGCTTTTTTTTTTTTTTCTTATTTTCCATAGGATTATTCAAATAATAATCTGTATATATTTATCACATGTGTATATAATCTTTCTCCATTTTTACCCCTTTGTATATTTCCCACTTTCATAGGTATCTCCGTCTTGTAACCCCAAGGAGAATCCTCTGTAAGACCTATGTGTCTTAATAAAGGCTTTTGTGTGTGTGTGTGTGTGTGTGTGTGTGTGTGTGTGTGTGTGTGTGTGTGTGTGTGTGTGTGTGTGTGTGTGTGTGTATGTGTGATATGTAGCGCTTGTAGTAAGATTTAATTATTATTTTCGCTAAATTTTTGTGGTATTTTGTGGTAACTACTAAATTATAGGATGAAAAGCGCCTTCCCCATAAATTTTTATTCTTTAGTTTAGTGGTTACAGAGATTTTTTTTTTGTCTTTTAAATACAAAAAAAAAAACGCGCTATTAATGACTATAACTTCATCTTTTCACAGATAAAAGCGCTAAATATCATTCTCCAATAGGGATTTGCTTTTTGCTGATTATTGTTACTATTACTGTTATTCTTGCTTATGCCCTGTTCTACTCGGATAATCTGTTTAAGACTAAAAGGTCTTAATAAATCATTTTGTGGTTTTCAATTGTTTTTAATGCTCAATATGGACAAATTAGAAATCCTTCATTTAAAAACTCGAGGAAAGTGTTAACTATGGAATCGTTGAATAAAAGTTATTTCCTATTTGCATATTTGTTTATGGTTATTAAAGAGTGTTGTACTTTCACCGGGGGATGTAGAAGTTTGGTAGCGGTAAAAGGTACCGGGGGGTCGTGCCGAGACATGCCACGGACGGACGTCCTCCGGAAGCTCGTCGGCCATAAAGGCGGGTGGCGCGGGCCGGGTAGCGGCAGACCGAGATGTGGCGTGGTAGGGTTGCGCTCGTATTGCTCCTGGCGGTGTGGCTCGCGGTGGAACCTGCCGCTAGCCAGGCTAGGGAGGGCCGGTGCCGCTTCCAGTGCGATTCAGAGGGCTGCACCACCCGGTGCTATCGCGGGGAGACCACCGCGGGGCGTCCGTCCAGGTAATTTGCATATCATTGCTGGTCTCTCCTCTCTATTTACCACATATATATAGATTTAATTATAGGGCAATAATACGCCATCTATATATAATAAAAGAAAACATTTAAGCACGAAAATTTCTTTTATAAAACAATATAAATTTATTTTATAAAACAAACTTCTACTGTCCTTACTGAGATGAAAAAATATTGGGAAGGCTTGACTCATCAGTGGTGAACCCTGCAATGAGCCAAGCCCTCCAAATATTTTATTCATCGCAGTAAGGACAGTAGAAGTTTGTTTTATATGTAAAAGAAACTTTCGTGCTTTAATGTTTTCTTATATATATATATAGACTTAATTACATAGTATAAGCGCGCCATCTATATTCAAAATTATAAACCATTTTAAGCGCGTATGTTTCTTATTTATTTATTTTAAAGGAATTTGACCTTTTTTTGTTGGTTCTTCTTCTTTTTTTTTTTTTTAAATAACGCGCGCTTAAATGATTTATACTTTTTAATATAAAAGTAGAGTTTCTTAAGAGACTATAGCTTAAAAACATGGTGAAACCCCGTTTCTCTTGGAGGTTTGTTTCTTAAGGGAACTCTGTCATGTCAGATCAAGTCATGAGGAGTCTTTCAACAGAAACAAAGTCTTTAATGAAAGACAAACCTCCAGGAGAGACTTGCTTTAACTATTGTTTTAGGCTATGGTCTCTCATGAGAAACTCTAGCTTGATATAAAATACAATTTCTGACCCCTCAATTAAAAATTTAAAGATTCCAGAGCGCCATCTATCGGAATAAATTTCAATTAAACAATGACTTAATTTATTGGAATATTGTCTAAAAAGTGAGTGATGAAAATCGAGAAAGAGGTATTTAGGCCAATACTGAGGAATAAAATTTAATCAATGTGTTTAGTTGATATTTATTCTGATAGATGGCGCCCTGTCATCTTTAAATGCTCATATTATCGATTAGAAAATACCATATTCAACATTTTTTTAAATGCCTAACCCCATCTCATATTTTAAATCCATTTTTGCATATATTTCATTTTTTGTTTATTTATATAGCGCCCTAACTTTTTATTTAAGAATAGA